>CM077807.1:6331484-6609723 GCA_039737535.1 Lagodon rhomboides
TAGAATCAGTCAGTTTATCTCACAGCAGACAGGGGGTTGTACTATTTTTTCATGAAAATGTATTTGGTGGTTGCTGAATATTTGATAACCGCAACCCCCGAGGTATTTAGCAACGCCACGGTGTTCGGCAAGCATCATTTCGCTTTGGCGGAGCGTCTCTACATATACGCGACGCCGAACACTTTCCTTTATAGCACGCCGGGCGGCGTTGCGTGAACGCAGTCGGCTGGCTGTGAATCACGGCGCCTTGTTGCCTCATGAAAAACAGCGCGAGATAAACTCTGACATATTTACACACATCACGGCGCGACTCTCTTACAGAACACAGGAGGGTTTTGTCAGCTTTCGAGGCACTGCGAGCGCAGCGATGTCAGGGTTTTTTTTTCGCTGTGAGGTTTTTACGGATGAGAAAGGAAACAAAAGGAACGCCTTCACCTCCGCGAGCATATGATCTACCTTCGCCGCCGAGGCACGGGACGGCGCCTTCATCTGTATGTGTGCAAATGAGGGCTCGAGCGTGAATTGTGTGTTTATGCATGGGTGCGTAGAGTGCTTCTGTAGGTGTGTGTGTGTGTGTGTGTGTGTGTGCGCGGGCCTATATGTTGTGTGAGGCCTGTTGCTGGCCATCCAAGCAGACAGGTGTCAGGTCGTATCAGTGCCTCGCTCCAGTGACCAGGTGGAAACCTGGAGGAGAAAAAGGTGAATCACCGGGCCACACCGGGGCAACAAAACTGCTCGGCTTAGTCTACCCATCGCCGAGGCGCACACATGCACTGACGGGGACACACTCGCGCACACACACACAAATTGTTGTTGCAAATTGAAAACAGAAGAAGAAGAGGGAGCAACAGGAAGGACAGAGAAAGGAGCTACATGCAAGAGAGTAATGGGGAAAGGGTTCAGACTGAGGGAGGCTACTTGACTGGGTCTGGCACACACACACACACACACACACACACACATTGAGATTGAGTCACCAAAAGTCACACACAAAGTTAGACACACACCTACTCACCCATATGATTGCGTGACTGAGGCGGGATGGCTGCGGGAGAGCGGACACATCAAATAATTAGCGGCTCTGATTGGACTGAAAACGTACCAAAACACACCATCCCAGAGGGCGTGTGTGTGTGCGTGTGTGTGTGTGTGCGTTCAAACGGTATTTTGTCAGTGCTTGATGAGGAGAATGATCACTCTTCCCTTCCCTCCTTCCCTCCATCCCTCATTTTCTCGCTCCTAATTAATTGGCGCACACACACACACACACACGCACACACGCGGCGTCGTGGAGATAATTGCCGCCGCAGTGACGCCGGCTAACGACGGGAGAGTGGAGCAGAAATAACAGCGCTGATGTTCCTTTTCGACATATCTCTGCTCCGTCGAACACACCCCCCCTCCCGTCGTACGCCAACACTCCCCCCTCCGATGTCTCGTCACCTTCCCCCGTTCCCTCCTTTATTTTCAACTCGGCCCACACACACACACACACACACACGCCGTCCCGCCTCCTTCCTTATTCACCCGCCGCCTTCTTGTCGCCTGCGTCACTCCTCACCTCCTCGCATTCTCCTCCGTCCTCCCTCCTCGTTTATTCTACTATCTCTCACCCCCCCACATACACACACACCTCCTCCCCATTCTCCTCCTCCCCTGCTCCTCATTCGCCTTTGGGTGCCAAAGCAACAGAGGAGCGTCGGGGGAGCCTCTGATCACGGCGGCGTTAACCACAATTGAGGGTGACGTGTGGCGGGATGAGACCCGTGTAGCGGAAAACCTTGGCTGGCCGGCCCGCATTCCCCTTTTTCTTCTCCGCCTTTGTGTGTGTGTGTGTGTCTGTGTGCGAGTGTGTGTGTGTGCGCATAGCGAGCCATCCTAATGGGTAGGAAATGTTACCAGCCCACTGGGCTGTGAAGGGCTGAACTCACCTTGAGCGTCTAGCGCGGGAGGGAAAGACCGAGGGAGGTGGACGGGCAGGCGAACAGATAACGAACGACACATGTACGTAGCGTGGAGATTTAGATACATCTCTCGTGTCGTTTCTGAACACACAATGTACATTTTCTTTTTAGTGAAACGTACGATGAGACACGATCACGTCGAAGCAGCTTTATAAGCCCCGAATTTCTGAGTTTCCTGTGTTGAAAATGCTCAAAAATGTTGAATTTCTTTATTGTCAAAACGGGCCCCGTCACCCACAGCAGTGACAGAACACACTGATGTTCTTGCGACTCAATCCGAGAACAATGAAGGATGTTACAGCAGCACGTGGAACCAATCGCAATGCTTGTTAGTCCGGGTAGCAAACCCCTCCTCCGTGAATACGTCTTATTCATCTTAAACGCATGTTTGACGCTCTCATATCTTATGGGTAGAACGTGTCGGGTGTCCACATACTTTTGGCCACGTAGGGTATTCTCTCCGTATCCACACATTTCCCTACCAAGGTCACACAAATCTGGGGACAATAACTTCTACAACTCCGGTACATTCTGTCACACCGCTGCCGTTTCCCTGCACAATCTGACATTTCATTTCACATTCATGAAATGTTTCACCCTGCCCGACAGCGCACCGAACTCCGGCTCTGCCTTCTTCCGCCAAGTCCGAACACAGCGTAACGGTAGCTTGTGAGATTGTCAGGAGGTGTGATCTACAGGACTCGACAAATCTTTGGAATAGTTTAACTCTCAGCGTTGAAACACGGCGGGTCTTTTGTTAGGTTCAGGCAACAAACGCACTTTGGTTAAGGTCAGGAAAAGATATTTACAATTTGCGAAACAGTGATAGAATTCATTTTGGTAAGGTTTAAGGGGAGATATCACGATTGTGTTAAGATAAAAAATACTGACAAAATGTAATCATTTGGATTTGTGCACATTTTTCCATTTCAAATTTGTCCTGTCGGAGAGAAAGGAGTATTCGAGCGCATGTACACAAACCCCACAGAGTACATTTTAGCCGGGAACACTTTGATCCGTTCCGGTTATCAAAAGAGGGCTTAATAATATTGTGGCTTTTTTTTTTGCATTTCAATGCCGTGTTTGGGCACCAGAAAAATAATTGACGACTAAAAAAAGGAGCTCCCAAAAAGCACAGCCATTCAAAAAGAAAAAACCTCTTTCTTCTCCGGGGCTGAATGGGACCAAATCCCTGCAGCCAGATTCTTAAAAATCTTGTTGAAAGCCTCGCAGAAGCCTGTTACGGGCAGCGTATTTGTGCCTGTGGTTCTGGAATGAGATGCTGAACAATCACATATGGGCGGTTATATCTTTACACTTTGTGGGAGGGGGGCTACATACTTTTGGCGATGTCGTATAAATAGAAAGTGTCCCTCTGCGGCGTTTCCGCTCCTCCGTATGTCTTCCGCGCTGTGCAGATGTTTGTGGCGGCACATTTCAGACACAATGGCACCCTTGGCTGAGGTTTTTTGCGAGAGCTGCGCACATACACTCACCCACACGAGGACAAAATGCACGGATGCACTCAGGCACTCTCAGCGGGCCCCCGAATCGACTTAACGCCTTTTGCTAATTACCTTTACATTTTTACACTTCTGCTTGCTCAGGCGCCATTTTAGGCAACAGTAGGTAATTGATTTCTGGGTGCATGTGTGTGTGTGTGTGTGTGTGTGTGAGAGAGAGAGCTAATAGTCCGTCTCGTCGGGCTGGTCGCTTTGTTGCCAGACTGCTATTGAAATCCACTGCGTTTGAGGCGCGCGCGCGTGCCAGGCGCCGCTCAGCTCCAACACGACGGACAGGAAATCTGTTCAGATTAGCGCTGTTGTTCTCTCTTGTCGAGTTCAGACATTTGGCGAGTCGGAAAGGAGCGCTCCGAACGCGGGGAAAAGACCGAATGAAGCGGCGGGGAGAGCTGTCCGGAGTGTTGTGGCAGCGGGGAAGGGCGCAAGGCGGGCATCACGTCTGTAATCGCTTGAGACTCGACGTGAAGTCACATCCAATGAGGAAAACTTTCCACAGTCTGTCCTGATTTCTCTCTGTATTCTAACCAAGTGGACATCATGTACACCAACTTATTGAAGAAAACTTACTTGCAATGTCAAAATTGGTTAATTTAGATTTAGCGTCAGTCCTGCCTCAACACAGAAACTTGGAAACTTGTTGTGATCACATCAAAAATAGTGGCGTAGCAAAGTTTGGTAGATAAGCAGTGCTGAAGGCTTTGTGCTGTCGGGACTGTGAGCATTAGGCAAGCATATTTAGCTTAAAAGCTAATGGCTAACACCCTAGCAAGCAAGGAATACGCTAAAATCAGGCAAAATCCTGTTCACAAGAGCTCTCTGTTACCGAGCAAACTGTCAATTAGCTCATTAGCTCTGTTGCTAACGGAACAACTTATAAATATTCCGGTGACTGTGCTTATTTTTGGACCAACAGCTTTCCCTATTTTGGTTCCCCTAAAATGTTCGCACTGTGAAGAAAGCTTTCTATTGGTCGACAGCAAAAGTTTAAAGCAACGTCGAACAAAAAAATATCGTTTCTTTTACCACACACTTCCTTCTGCCTTGCCAAAACCTGCCGTCTCCATTACCCACAATGCAACGCCAACCTCCAACAGTGCGGTAGTATTTGTGGGTATGTCATGCTAGTAGCTAGCAGCTAATGTGGACTCAAGCCGCAATGAGGAGCTGTCTTCACTCAACACCCGTGGATGTTTTAGCCTTCGAACATGCTAGCATTAGTCTGTCCTCAAACAGCCAACTAGCTCATTAGCTCTGTCGCTAACCGCAATAATGACATCACATTCTTTTTTTTTTTTTGAAGTTTGGAGGTTACCTAGAAAGCTACAATAGCTCTCCCTGATTATGGTCTCTCGGACTTTGGTCTGCTTTTGCGCGACAACAAAAGTGTCAAACAGAAACGTCAAATTGATATATTGGAGTTTTTTTTTTTTATTTCACACTTTCTCCTGCCTTGTCAAAACCAGCTCTCTACACTACCCACAATGCAACTCAACCTCCAACAGCATGGTGAGACGTGCGGATGTGTCATGTTAGTAGCTAGCGGCTAACGCAGCCCCAAGCTGAGTTTAGGAGTGGACTTCAGAAGTCTGGTCAGATACTTATTTCTAGCAGCCACAAAAGGGTGTATACATAATTTTTTCTCATAAGCAGCACTCCCCAAACCCAATTTGATGTAGAAAACGAGCGCCGTTTGCCTTTCAGACCACAGACAGACAGACAACAGGACATCCACGTCAGCTGGACCTTTGCCAGGTCAAAACAAGGAGCCCTCGCAACAAGACTGCAGCGTTGTCAGGCAAGTTACGCCTGGCTCAACTTTTAAAAGTTTAAACGAGCAGACTGCTGACAAAGAGTTGAGCACAAAGTTGCCAGATTTATTACAGTTCAAACATTCTCTGACAGTGTAAATATACCTTAAGATGGCAGCACACCTCCCCGTGAGCATCCATTTATAGGAACGACAAACTTGAGCTTGAGCACGGCGCAGTTTTTTTTTTTTTTTTATTTATTTATTTTTTGTCTGAACATCTAATTAGCTTTTTTTTTTCTCCTTCTGTAGAACGGCATTAATCTGTCACAAAAGGGAGCAGACACTTAGAAGCTTTAATGACAACGTTTCGTGCGACACGGCCTCTTTATACCGCGCTTCTGTCATTTAGCGAGAGCTTTCACAGCTGAAAATTGGACAAGATTCAATAACAGTTAATTGCATGTTCCCCCCGCAGTTCAGCCAACATTGCGAGACACAAAAATAACAATTTCATTATTGATCATGGAGCTGCACACACCGCCGGTACGCTGCAAATGTTTTTTCTTTCTTCCAGGCTCTATTTTTCCCTCGGTGGAGCTTTTGACAAAGCGGCCCGATTGCAATTTGATGTCCGCGGCCCTGGAAGTAAACTCTGTTTGTTTAATCCTGCCCTTAATTTGAAGCTGACCTCGAATCAATAGCACGTCGGATTAAAAGTTTTTGTCAAACGAGGACATAATTGCTGTCAAGTCCAGTCGATTATTTTCTCGCCGAGACGGAGGCGACAGAAGCAGGTAACTGAGAAATGCGACCAATTTGATCTCAATCCTGCCGCACCTCTCGACGGACAACTTAGTCTGTCGCGCAGGAGTTTGACTTTGATTTCAAACCGACTGAAAACAAATCTATCTAATACTCTGCAGTATCACATGTTCCCCCCTTGTGCCTGTTTCATACTGTAGGACGAGTTCGCTCCCCATACAGCCGTCGAGGAAATGAGAGACAGGCCTGATTTCGTAACTCCAGTCTTTGTAGCACATGACAAGGACACTAAATTGTCTGGTTGGGAGAAAACAGGGGCCTTTTTTGGCCTCGTCCTGATAACACCGCATCATTATTTACCTGTCATAGCGTACAACGCTGTGTTTGAGATAAACTCGGCCTTTTTTTTTTTTACCCCCCGCTCCATCCCTCCATCCCAGCAGCAAATTTATCTTTACACAGACAGTCTGGCTCTCCGAGTGCTGCCGCGCATTCAAAGTCCTGTATTTTTTTTTTATTTATTTATTTCCGAGGCAATGTCAGGTCGCGCTGCTCCTGACACTCTGTGGAGTTAACACGCAGTGGAGCTTCAAAGACCTGTCTTTCACGAGTCGGAGGATGTAAGCTGCAACGGTGTCTCTCCCCGTTTGGTGTCAAGGAGGTGATGTATTATGCAGCAGCGGCGCAGTGGGTCATGTTGTGTGAAGAACCAGTATGTGGCCCTGACAGGGTACGTGGCGCAACCTTGAGGAGGCTTAAAGATAGCACCAGCTGCTTAAACCCTTTTGTCCCAAAACCTATTCAGGCTGGAGTGGCCGCTCGACATGAGGTGGGCCCTTTACCACATTTACCTGTTATACCACTCAGCTACTTCACAGCCAGGAACGATACTAGGTATGAAAAAAAGTACATCTTATGTAATACTTCAAATGTTGCAGACAGATCAAGCAAGAAAAAAAAGTTCTTGGTATTTACAAAAGTTTGGTAGTTCTAGTATAATTCCAATGGCAACAGCAGCAAGGCTGAAATGTACAAAGATGAAAAACACCTTGGAACATTCCTCACATTTCCAAGAGATTTGAAAAGCAGTTCTCACACTTGCGTGGACGGGAAATACATGAAAACATGATTTAAATGCACGGTATGCAATTTCTGCCATGAGGGATCATGGGAGTTGTAGTCTTTATTGCTACGTAGGTCATTTCTGATGAAAGTCTGTCCACGTTACTCAGGCAGAAATGTTCACGAACGAGGGAATGTGCTAGCTTTATACGTGTCATGTCCTGACTCTCTCCCGGGAGTCGAAGCGACTGGCGACCAAATGTAACGCAGCATTAGGTCGAATAAATCACAGATTTCTCCGGGTTTGAACACATAACAACAATACAAATATTTGCCACACGCCCTCAGTGCTTGCTTTTGCTCGCTAGCTTACAGCTAACGTACTGTAAGGCATTCTGGCTGTTGGGGCGAATAAACACAAATGATCCAAGGGTCAAATTAGTTTAGCTTCCAGGATGCTACAGTCATGCTAGTAGGTTTGTAAAACCTTACTCAAGCACAGTAGCGCTTTGGGCTAAATGCTAACATGTGCACAATTAATGCTAACATGCAGGTATGCGGCCGCCGTGGCTCAGGGGTAGAGCCAGCGTCTTGTTACCGGAAGGTCGCTGGTTCGATTCCCCTGGTCTGCATGTTGAGCTGTGCTTGGGCAAGATACTGAACCCCAAACTGCTCCTGATGTGCTGGTCGCTACCTTGCATGGCAGCCACCGCCATCAGTGTATGAATTACTGTAACATTACTGACAAAAGCGTCTGCTAAATGTAAATGTGTGACTTTTACCATCTTGGCTAAGTTTGTTAGCATGCTAACATTTGCTAACTAGCATTAAACATAAAGTACAGCTGGGGCTGATAGGACTGTCATTAGTTTTTGGCCATTCACAAGTATTGGACGAATTAATATTTTTTACCAGATGATGGCACTAAATGAAGAGATCAATAATAATAAGTTATAACAGTTTAGCCTGAGGGAAAATCCTTCAAAGTCCCTGGGTCTTTGACTCTGTGGTGGATGAACCATGTTTGTGTGGATGTGGAGGTTATCATTATCCCGCCGGAAAGATCCCACCACGAGCCAAGCTTCCTGTCATGGGCATCCAGATTGTGATCTAAATCCTCATGGTACCTGGATCCCTCAGTTCCACGGGCGAATTTAAGCAAGAGTCTAGCAATACAAATCTACCATCATGTTTCACAGTCGGGATTAGGCCGTGCTCCGAATCACTGTCCCTCTTTTTACACCCGACAAACTTGCGGCGTCTGTGGCCCAAAAGCTCCATCTAACCTTTGAGCTTGTCAGTGGATTTGACAGGAGCTTCTGCTCCGTTTAAAAATGTTAACCCTGCTTGTCGTATGGAGGTGGCTTTTACCTGCCAAGGTTTGTGACTCTGTGACCCCGAAAGTACAACGATTGCAACTTCTTGTGCAAATGAAAGACAGCTTCTTGAACCGTTTAACTGAAAGTGCATCAAAGAATCCAAAGGTGCATCTTTTTCAGTCAGGTTCATCACATCGCTATTTTTATTTATTTTATTTTTTCAGCATTTGTGTATCTGTATAATCTGTCATCGAGGTGACGGATGAGCAGTTACAAGTTGTGGTAAACTCAGATAAAGTTTTTAAAAAGTAAAGAACTAAAAGGTCTTCTGACACGGAGGCATGCTTTAGAGGGGAATGAACCTCCAGATTCACCTTAAAGTTGAAGTTTCTTTAATATTTGATGAGTAAGATCAGACGTACACTGACATTTTGACTCAGACTCTTTTTTTTTACTGGCACATTTTTAGGATACGGTTCCAAAAAGTCTGGCGAGAGTTGCATAGATGACCAGCAAGATTCAGACTGCCAATAGCCAATGAAATGTAAGTTTAAAGAGGTCAAAGGGATATAAGGGTTATGCAAGACATTGTAAAGACTTACTGGACATCAAATAAACACCTACTGGATACCTACTGTACATTTTAGGTAGTGCGAGACTGTTTCTGCTGGTAAAAAAACAACATTTCTTCATTTTACTGCGTCATAATAAAAGCTTTTATGTCACCAAAGTGAAGAATTTATTGGAAATTTTGTCGTCAGGTTTGTTCGCAGCTATTCTTGGGTAATACTGTGTTGTTACGTGCCAAACTAGCAGCTAGGCACAAAATGAATGCGATATGATTTCAGGTGGTGACATAGTGATGTCACAAAGTCACGGAATTAAAGGCGGGACTGCTGACGAGGCGTTTCAGGAGCTGTGTTTTGTGGGAGAAAGGAGCTTCTGTTGGGCTTTTAACCTTAAAGACCTTTAACATGCACAACAAATCTATATAAAACACTGAAGTTGAGGAAACACGGTGCCGTGCACTCAAGAGAAAATATTTTAATTTGAAGAGAAGGATCCTCATTGGGTGATTTTGTTATTCCTAAACAAACTAAATGAACAGATAAATAAAAAAGTAAACCGAGTAAACAAACTGACCTCGAAGGACAACACAGTTCCATACTGTTTTACTTTGTTTATATGTGGCGGACCCTGCCACCTTTCTAGCTTCTACCTTATTTTCCTCTGAGAACAGCTTGTTTGTTCAGTTATGGACACAAATAATTATTTCTGAGTTTGTATTATTACCTCATTAATGTTGTAAACATTAAAAATACTGAGTTTGGATGTCTTCTCCACAACTACACAGTGCCCCTTTAATATCTCAATAACATAATTAAAACAATACAGTGATGACCGTCTCTCCATCATCAGCTTCTGTAAGAAGACTTCCAGTGGACAGAAGAGACGCCTGATCCTAACAGAATCACACACGTCTATGATTCTGTCGGGATTTTCCACCGTTCAGAGCGACAGCAGTGAACTGGTGGGAGCAGCTACGTGGGCAGGAAGTGTTACAACCAGGCAGACTCGTGTTCGGGATGTACCTACTGTAGCGCTGCCACGCTCTCGTACTATACGGCCAGACCTTGACAGTAACTGTCGAGCGGGGAGGCACAGTGTGTCTCCTCTGCTAACGCTCAGGTTGGATTTTTCCAAACCAGGTTTGACCGGGGCGACATTTTAATCACAGACTCACTTCTTGAAATGTTAACCGCCTCTGCCGGAGCAGGAAATGGGAAGGACGGCGGCAGAAAAGAATAAAGAAATCTACAAGCAGGACACTGAGTCAAGTGGTTTGTTTGGGTTTTTTTTTCTCTCGCAGGAGCAAAGCATCATCGTCATCACGCAGGAGTGCACATCATCATCATCATCATCATCGTCACGCTGCCTCTATCTGCCACAACGAGGACCATTTGGATTATAATATCAGCCATTGTCATTCTAATTCAACCATCTGCGGTTTCCATGGTGAGAGCTGTGCGAAGCAGAGCCCACACACAGGGACTTGTCAGCAGTCATGAATATTTTCCATTGAACTCAGACTGCAGTAACAGAGGAAGGAGAGAAAAAGAAAAAGTGTCCAGCAGGCGGTCGGAGACAATGACCTAACATGAAAGGCTGCTTGTATTGCTGTTGATTTGAATTTATATTGCGAGCTCTTAGTTCTGCGTGTCAAAATATTTTAGGATTGAATGCAAATGCGTCGTGGTGGTCTCAACTGCGGCGTCCCGCCGAAATCCCAAATGTTTGCCCCGATGTGACGGCACTGTCACCGCAGGGACGGAGTGAAAACAAACAAATGTAAAGTCGAAGGTTCGTCCGTGTTTGTCAGCGTTTCCAACAGGCTGGAAAATCCGATCGGTCGTACATTTGCCGCCGCGGATGAAGCCTGTGTTCACTCGGGCCTTGATCAGTCAGGGATCCGCTCACACAGTAACACTGCATGGACATGGAGATTTTACTGTTGATGTTGAATGTAAGGGAAATAGTAGTGGTATAAGGTAGGAATTATAAACCCTAACCCTTTCGTAATGAAAAAGATATGGCACACATACGATTTGGCCCCAAAAAATATGTAACAGAATCTGTAAAATTAATACAAGTGACCAAAAGGTAAAGACAAAAAACATCCTCACATGTTGAGGTGACCGACTTCAGCACCGGACAGCTCCCGTGCTGCCGCTATTAATAACAACAAAATACATTTAAAAAGCAGCTATAAAAATGTAATTTGTTCTGTTTGAATCATCAAACAACTGTGCATTTGTCATGTTATTAAATAGATAAATAAATAAATGGCTTAGTAAATAAAAAATAACAACATAAATAAATAAATAAATAAATAAATAAATAAATAAATGGCTTAGTAAATAAATAAATAAAACCATAAATAAATAAATAAATGGCTTGGTAAATAAATAAATAAATAAATACATAAATAAATAAATAATTTGGTCAATAAAAAATAAATAAATACATAAATAAATAAATGGCTTAGTAAATAAAAATAAAAACATAAATACATAAATAAATAAATGGCTCAGTACAGAAATATATAAAACCACACATAAATAAATAAATAAATAAATGGCTTAGTAAATAAATAAATAAATAAAACCATAAATAAACAAATAAATGGCTTAGTAAATAAATAAATACAAACATAAATAAATAAATTGCTTGGTAAATAATAATTAAAATAATTGCATTAAATGCACCAAAAATAACAACTGAAATAAATGTAGGCATTAATTACTTTATAAAATGTGACATAAATTGATCATTAGAGAAAACACACTCTGCTGGTTCCTGCCTAAATACTAAAGTTATTCTATTCTCGCCAAATCACTTGTTTAAAAGTTTGTTCTTTGTGTGCCTCATCCTAACCAAACCACAACCGTTTGACAACGTTAATAACACTCATAATATGTCATACGATGCAGACCGTTTGTCAGCACACTTTATTTTGAAAAGGAAGTTGCTCTTAACATAATAGCGTTAACTTGACCATGGAGACAAAATACACAATGTGTTATGACACCGAATAAGAAAATGTGTTATATGAGCCATGCGTGATAAAATACATATTGCTGCCGTTTACCTACTGTAGTACCCTGTTCAAGTGCTCTTTTCCAGGAATTTGGGTTGGAGCCAGTCGGAGACATTTTACCTAATGGTATGCCACCACGGAGACATCGCCATTAACATCGCCAGAAGCACAAAACCTCGGAGAGTTTAAATATTAATTAGGCGCCGCGAAGGGTTTAAATGTGGAGGAATGATTCAGAGTTTCTCACAGCAAAAGTCAATTAATTCTTTTAATTATGTCAGGCACCTTGTGATTTCTCTCCGCACCGCGAATCCCAAATAATGGCGCCGGGTGATATTTCGAGACAATGACATGTGAGAGGTTCGCCGCCCACGTGGTTTTTTGGCCACGTCGACCAGACGCGCGGTGAAAATAACGTTTGACCCGACGGAACTAAATGAGAGCAAACGACGTGACAAACGCTCAAATTAGGATGTCGTTTTACTGCGGCGACTGAGCCGCAGACAGCAAAGGATCTAATTGAAATCACATTTTTAAGTTAAATAAGACACAGCGGAGATGAACGTCCCTGCCCTCGAACCTCAAGGATCCCCCCGAGGTCCATTTTCAGTCTGCTGAAACTCACTGCGCCAGAGGCCCCGACTCAGCACATTTCATTACAAGGCCTCTTACATGCAAAGCTGACGTTCACGGCCGCATTCATTTTCGACTTAATCTGCAAATTGCTCCCATCGCTTCAGCGTATTCAGCGCGAGGTCGTGATTAACGGCGGGACGGCGGAGAAGGCAGGGAAACGGGAGACGAGATGGGGATGAAGGCAGCGAGCGGCTCTCGGAGTGACAGCAGGCGAGCCGCGGCCTGTTTTTCGCTTTTAACCGTTACGGATGCGCAGGCGTGGCGCAGCCTCCGGGCACGGCTCGCGCTCCCCTCGCCCCGCTGATTGACTGGAGAGTCATTGAACTGAGAGAGAAGTTGACATTATGTCTGAGAGCGCGGCACAGATTGATAATAAGCCCCGTCTCTCCTTACATCCTTCATGCAGTACGGATACTTGAGCGCCATGCGAGAGGACCGTATACTGATTCTAATACATACATTCTGTATCAATGACTCTGTAATTTGTCAGGTTACAATTACTGGCATGAAAGCCCTCTCCCTCACTCCCAGTAATGGCGGAGGACCACCTTCAAACCTGTTTCGGAGTAGAAAACGAGCTGCGTTACCCTTTAGCTACCTTCAAGCACTTAGCTTTGTTGTCATGGTTGCAAAATTGCCGTCTCGAAATCCCGGGGAGCGCTTTATATGTTGCATCGAAATTCATTTGGGGTTCTGAAGCGAGGTGAGAATGCAAATGCGTCAGGAGTGGCTGAATGCGCACCATTTGTTCCAGGGGCCTCCGATGTATAAACGCAGCGCTGGAAAAAAAAAGAGAATGCGGCGCCTTCCGATAATTCACTGAGACAAGTGTAAAGTGAAGACAGCCTCGGGGAGAAAACAGAGATTACTAGTTAATTCAGCTTTGTGTGAGTTAAATTGGCTGGAAGAGAGTGGCTGTGTGTATGTGATGGTGTGGAGATACAGCGCAGAGAGGTGTGGAGGCCTGTAGATGTGGAGAAAGAATGTCAGTGGGTTAAACGCTAAAGCCCAGAGGAAAGGTTCAACCCTAACCCTACGTTACAAATGTTCATTTCCAATGCGGCAAGCTGGGGTTTCTCTTCTACATCTAACTGGGCTTCAGCTGTTCAGTTAAAGCTTGGATTGGGGAACTTGGACTCCAACCCAATGGCCAGAATAAATGTTGGTATCATAAGATTCTGCAAAACCATGGTTATGTTGAAACTCAACATAGTTCGGGTGAGGAAAACATCATGATTTGGCTCCAAAAATACCTATTTTGGTCGCCACGAGCACAGCTGGAGATGTCGAGCGTCCCATCAAACACCAATCCAGTGGTCCCTTGTCCAAAATATCCAGTGGTTTCATACTTACACTGTAAAATTTTAATCGTTGACTTTACTTCATGAAAAAAAAAGAGGAAACCAAATACCTCAGAATCTCCAAGTAGAGTAGACCATAAACTTCAACTTATTTGTCCACTTTACTTGCTCATTTTGTAATTTTGAAGTAATCATTTTCCTCTTTAATTCGAAACCACTTTGTCAGATTTTACAGTGTACAAATGTTAAACCACAATCTTGACCCCCCTGTTAGCTTAAATTGCAAGATTAGCCAGCGATTTTGGTCAGAGCCCTGCGTTCTTTAAAATGCAAAGTACTGGCTTGTCAAATAGCATATGCTAGCGTTACACAGTTACGTTAGCATTACTTTTTTTAATGCTAATCTTTGTTGTTTGTTTGTAGTTGTGGATGCTTCTGCAGTTTCTCATTACCCATAAAGCTGACTTTCTGTATATTCTTGACGTTATCATTGCTACATGCTGCCGTTGTTTCATGCTAGCTAGCCCATGCTAGTCTTGCACAATGCAACATTAAGCGCTGACAGCGAGTTGCTTTAATTCTGAACACTTAAAAAAATCTCCATAATTAAGCTGCCATGACATTGTGGCAACGTGTTCGCTTGACGTTGCAAAAAAACGTACGTCAAATTCAGTGTTATCGACCAAAAGCTAACGGGCTAACACACACAGCGCACTGTTTGCAGTGCAGCCGCTCTGCTCATGAATAGGCATAAATCAGAAATGAAATTATAGGGGCGTCTTCTCATTAGTTACTTTAAAAGATCTTCTATTTAATCCAGCAAGAAAAATGATTGTTTTGGCACGCTGCCTGACACGCTCTCTTTTTTTTTCTTCTTGCTTTTGTGGCAGACACACAAACTGAGGCGGTAAGTGTGGCGTAAACAGTCCTCTTTTTTTAAATTTTTTTTTTTATTAAATAATGAGTCACGCAGCAGTTGGTTGGGGCCCGGGGATGCACATAAGGAGGGAGAGACAGCTTGAGATACTCTAATCAATCTGTTTATCCACAATGCTAACCCTGTAACACTGTCTCAGAGACGGGGAAGTTTGTTCTCCTCTAGCACAAAACTATCAATCTGCTTGGCCACTGCCGCGGTAATGGAGTCAGATACTAAATCTCACGAGATAATTGAGCGCTGAAATAAAATATGACAGGATAAAATCACCATATTCCAAGTCCAAGCAATGACCGGCAGCGAGAGGAAGGAGATGAAGGCGATGCTGAGCGGTTTGATTCGGCTCCTCTCGGCCATAATATCCTGAAAGTGCAATATATAGGGGTTCATGGCGAAATTGTAAGTTTGTGAACAGCACATTTGATCCATTAGGCCTTAATATTTTTACATTTTGTTTGATTATCTCCCTCCTTTTGTAGTCTTTTTAAAAAATTCTAATATAGGGAGTCCATCTAGCCATCATACGGTCAGTGTTGGCTAATGTTCTACCCTGCTAACAACAAATAATCCATACCTCAGAGTTCATTTCATTTAATTGTTTGCACTTCATCAAATTTTTGGTGATTGTTCCAACAATACAAACACTAGCTACTGATAATTGAACCTGCTGACCGGGTGTTGTCACTGTTCTTGGAGGACGATATCCACACAAGGCTGTGTACATTCGCTTTCATTTTCATATTGTTACCTAAATTTCAATCAAAGTTCATTGTTTTAGTGCTTTCGTGGCACCGCTTATGTAAGCGATGTCATGTAATGTAAAATATGGTCACGTTATGGGCCTAATTTGGCATCGGTGGACGCATATATGCTTGAAATGTTTCCAAGGTCCACATAAGAGGGTTCATTCACTCAACCATTCATTTCAAGTTATGTAATCCAGCTAATTGTGGCATTAAAATGCCACTTATGCCTACGTCCTGCGCTTAGACGCATGTACCGTGCAATTACACTCTGCACTCCTGAGATCATTTGTACCTCAAACCTTCTATACATACCTTGCATTTATCCTCTCGGAACAGCGAGGCAATTAACATCAGAGATACCGTGGTGAGTTAAATGCCAAGGCTGCGCCCACGGTCTACACGCATGTATGTTGTTTTGATTGTATACGTGACATCCTGGGCTGTTGCGTCGAGGAGCTGGGGAACGTGCGCTTCCACGAAGCTGAAAGTCATCAAAAGGCTTAACATGCTTTGCTCAAGCGAAAGGCTAAGTTAAGTCACATCCATGTGATTGTCACATTACGTTCGAGTTATTTCCGTCGCCAGGAAAGACAAACGCGCGCACGCCTGCGTTGAGAGTGAGACGCAGAGAACTAGCTATTCTAGATGACTCACATGTATCCATTCTGATGTGTCAGTCAGAATCACCGTCGGAGGCTGAGGACTATACCTCTCAGCCACACAGCTCCGCCCGAGCAGGAATGTGCGCCGAGTGAGACGAACCGCCATGTAACATTTATGAAAGGTCATCAAATATTTAAAAAGGCGTATTTCTAAATGTACAGCTTTTGGCACTTATGTCCAAACGGTCTCCGTGGCACATTCTGTGTTCAGCGTAGCGCAAATCTAAGGCGTTTTGTCATAACATGATAATAAATCTGTAGAAATTTGAGTCAAAGACGCATTTTAAAGGCGACCTATTATACTTTGTCCTTTCCTGCCTTTCCTTCAGTGTTTTATATAAGTTCTTGTGTATGTAAAAGGCCTTAAAAGTTAAAAAGTCCATGCCAAAGGGAGCTCCAGTCGGAAACCTCTGCTCCTGAAGTGCCTGAAACGCGTCATCAGTGGTCCCACCTTTAATTCCGTGACTTCTTGACATCACTACGTCAACATGTCACGCATGTAGAATAAAGTATGTAGTGTATTCGCTGTAGAAGTGAAGCTAACTGGAAGAAAACACGACAGAGGCGAACGGAGACAAGGCCAGCAGTGGTGGCTCGGGCGTGTGTGAGCTGACCAATCAGAGGAGACTGGGTACTCGAAAGGGGGGGGGCCTTAAAGAGACGGGAGCAGACAGAGGCGAACGGAACACAGCGAGCGGTGCTAGCTCGGGCGTTTGTGAGCTGACCAATCAGAGGAGACTGGGTAATACCTATTTCACAAACCTACCGGCAAAGAAAAACATTTTTTTTTTAATTTGTTCATTTATTTCTCAAACAAATGTGAAAATATGGACTGTGTAAAGCATTTTGGAAGAATGATGTAACATTGCAGCATAGTAGTAAGTTTTTTATTGCACATCATAGTTGGCCAAAATATCCTCATTCTTGTGATCTGATCAGGATTTTGACAAAGGATTACTCTAAAAGTACACAGTAAGAGTACTTCATATTATGCATGCAAGTACTCTATGGATTACTTAGCTCAGCGATATATAAATCTTGAACTATTTATGGAAAACAAGTTTTTTATTGCACATCAAATTTGGCCAAAATATCCTTATTCTTGTGATCTGGTCAGGATTTTGACAAAGGATTACTCTAAAAGTACACAGTAAAAGTACTTCATATTATACACGCAAGTAGTCTAGGAAGTACTTAGTTCAGCAGTACATGAATCTTGGACTACTTATTGAAAATGAGTTTTTTATTGCACATCAAAGTTGGGCAAAATATCCTTATTCTTGTGATCTGGTCAGGATTTTGACAAAGGATTACTCTAAAAGTACACAGTAAAAGTACTTCATATTATGCATGCAAGTAGTCTAGGAAGTACTCTAGAAGACTGGGTACTCGGGAGGGTCTCTCTTAAAGATATGGGAGCAAAAACAGAGTGTCTCAAAAGCACTGGACAGTTTGACCAAACTGATGTTAAAGCATGTAAATCTATTCGAGCAGTAATTCAACATAAAATCATGAATGTGAAAATGAGCATAACATGTCTCTTTTAAATACCTCCTATAGATAGCTCAACAGTAAGCAAACATTTTTAATCTAAAGTTTGATTTGCTTTCCACGGGGCTCAGTGGGTTTAACCTCCCATACTTCTGGGTACACACTGACAATCTGCATTACACTCTTGCAGCCTGCCAGTCTGTGAGGAATGCAAGAATATCAGCTCTACATAATGACTCCATCCACTTTAATTTATCACGTTTAGGGCTCTTTCCAAACAACAGTTCAATAACCATTTGCTTTGGGACACGAGGAAGTGGTCCAAGATAACTTTTCACATTCAAGATGCCCGTCCTGGTCCGGTCTCCTGGCATGAGTCCTCTGCTCACATCACCGCTGGGCCCAGAGATCGAACAGCACAAACAACCCTTGGCTTACTTTCCCCGAGCTCTGCGTGAGGTCCGTGTGTCGGACAGCTAGTAGGCGAGTGTCCACAGCGCCGGTGAAGCTGGACCATCTGTTCCTGTCTATCTCCACTTACGCCCCCGGAGAAGAAGCAGGAGAAAATGAGGAGATGGATGAGGGAGGTAATGGGATCCTGTCTTCGTCTGACAGCGGCGATTCCGCCGCTGCTGGGAAAGAAGCTTCCTTCCCTCGGTCACTGTGAGCAGACTACCTGATAGTTGTCAGAACTGCTTCGAGGACATTCAGCGTCATCATGCCGGCTGCTTTCGAGGGGCTTACAAAACTGGGATGTCAGGAAAATCAGTGTTCATTGTTCCCATCACGGCCTGGGAGTTTTGGTCTGATATCTTGTGGATTAATGGCTCCATGTCAGGATTTCTTCATCACTGAAAACTAATCCTGCCACCAGAAAAGGAGGCGCTTAAACATTTGAAGAAGATAAACCTTTAACCAAGGTACAGAGAGGTAGATGGATAAATCTGATTAATTTAAAAGGAGCCCATCAGTAACTAGATCACCTTTTTAACCTGTCAAGTCTCTCAAGTTACTGTCTGTTAAGATGCTGCTCATGGGGACTGCAATAATGCTATATTAAGCCAGAAGGAAAGGGTGCAGCTGGCACTCTCATGGATCAAGATAACTCTGCAGAAGTCGTCTGTGTTTATTGGCACCAGCTCCAATCGGCAGTGATGGAAACATGACATTCAGGTGGACACACTCATTTTGGAAGCAGTTATTTTGGTACGAGAGAGCTGAGTGTTCCTTCAGCTCCGGAGCAGTCAGCAGTGAAAGGGATACAAACAAATAAAAAATGGATCAACTGGATGTTGAGGGCAACACTTTAAATTTCCTTCTGGAAGAGGCTGAAAATGTGTGCTGCTATACCCAAGTAACCCTTAGAACAGATTGCTCAGCATGGTCAACGCCCTGTCGCCACATCTGATTATATCTCAAAGGTTCAAAGTTTAATTTAGTTGTCATTTTTGATGCTTTATGCTACATACGAAAAAAACAAAACAACTATTGCGAGTCTCACAGCCTGAGGACTGAAGCTGCTCTATAGTCTGGCGGTATGGAAATAGATACGTCTGTATCTTTTGCCAGATGGCAGCAGGGTGAACAGACTGTGGCTGGGCTGGGTGTTTTAGTATCCTATTGGCTCTGTGCAGTTTCCTTAATAATTAGAGGCTTTTTCTGGGTGATTTTTACCAATGATCAATGATTCAGGTTTATAAATACGATCAGACATATCTGCAGCCTCAAAATTCTGATGAAAGGAATGCATTCAACTGTTCCCGGACGACCCCCCCAATGGACTGGGTTCAACTGTTCTTTATCAGCCAACCCCTTACTTCCTTAAAACCCCCTTTCTCGAAAAAAGTAAGTAACTCCTCTCTGGACCGGTGAGGCACCCCCGGAAGGCCTTGCAGGATTTAGTGGCTAAATGCCTGTACCTTGGCCCATGTTGAGCATGGTAAGCGAGATCCTGGACTGAGGTGGTGTCAGTGGCTGCAGTCAACCAGTTCTGATATCTGTTCCTCAGATTCTGTCCGACAGCCCTAACCCCAACCCACGGCAACAGATTTCGCTTGAATTAATCGATCATGACTGTAATATAACTCTGCTACATTGCATTAAGCCCTGAGCTTGGATGCGCTGAGTGCAGCCCTCCTTTTGTGAAGCTTTTATCTTTCTGTGGGTCCTAACCGGCTTGGATGGAGGGGTTAAACCCCCAGAGTGCTGTGAAAGGGCTCCTCCTGTATTCACGGAACTAGAATAAAAACACACAGTCATTGTTTTGTCTCACATTTTTCATTTTAACATCTTTAATTTAAAGCAAGTTTTACAAGCAACAAATCTGGTATGTTTGCGGTTGATTCTTCTTTTATTGCACCCACTTAAATCCATAATGGTATATTGTATTCAACATATTCCCCCCTTTGTAGAATATATGAAGCGTGGGTAGTGGATTTAATGTGTTTTACGATGAAATGACTACAAAGATAGTAAAACATTTCCTACCTCTTTTTTTTTTTTTTTTTTTTTCCAGACATGCACTTGCATAGTTTCTCTCAGTATCGGAGAGATGTGATGAGCAGTGAGACAGCAGCAAAGTCCCAAAAGTCAAAGGAGCTTAGGGTGTAAATAAAGCTCGGCATGACAGCAGACAAAACATTGCCCATGGAGTTTCATCTCTGCTCTGAGATGCACACATAACCCTGAGGACACGAGACAGTGGCAGTCACACGGGTGAAACTTGAGAGTTCATCTCTGAACTTGTCAGGAGGGTGACAGCGAGCATGTCGGCTCCTGTCTGCTTTTTTTTTTTTTGTTTCATTCCTGGTGGTAGCAACAACATTTCTGGTGAATGTGAAGCTGTGCTCAGCACTATTATGTAAGAAAAGGAAACATCTTTTCAGCGTCCCATCAACGAAAACTGTTTTTTATTGGAAGAAACTGAAAAAGTGCAATATGTAAGAATTGGCCACCTCTTCAATTTATCCTCCAAACATATAGGGGACAGCTAGCACAATGGTAAACGCTAAATGCTGCTTACTATAGGTGACATTTCTAGTTTCCTAAGTTAGCTGTATAGCGAGTGGTATGGACTGAGAGCTTGGAGTTGTTGGGGCTAGCTGGTTAGCATGCTAACTTCAGTAGACATCTCCGCAACACAATACATAGATGTCTTTGACATGATGTCAGAACTGTTATTTCTTCACATCATGTTGTCGTTGAATGTTTTTAACTACATTTTTTAACATATCGCACCCTATAATTTGCCAGTTCCATTCAGCCACAAAGTTTTGTGGTTGAATGGAACTGGCAAATGAAAATTTGAGATTTAGTTTGTTTCGGCATAAAAAAAAGTATGAATATTTGTCTCTTACATGGTGCACCATTTAAAATAAGCAGGGTACAAAAAGGAGCTGAACACAGGCTAATTGAGCACCAAACCAGAGAGCCTGTATCTAGACGCACAGCTTCCGACTCTTGAGGCTTGACTAAAGGGTATCTGGAATGAGAACAAGCACTTGCAGGCGTTTTCTCATCCCTCACGCGGGATGTTCTTGAAGTTTTTATGACTTTGGCGCTGTATTTCCTTTCTTAAAAAAATCCTCAATACCCCTGAGCAGATGTGCCCATCTGTGGTTTTCGTCTCATCCGCAATGACAGAGGGGAAAACAGCTTGCCGAGGCTAAGGACACATCCACGGTACAAACAACATGTTAACGCAGTTTGAAAGGTTGTGAAACGCCGTGACAATAATTTAAGCGGAGGCCCCGCAGAGTCACTCAGCTCTGACGGCGTCTAACGCAATTCCAACATAATTGGCGTCTCATTTGTGGTATGATAAACAATAAACTCATCTAATTCTGTCCCCCTACATCACGATTATCCAAGCTACTCAAGCCGACGTACTTTGAAAGATCCGCGTGGACGCAGGTTGGAAAAATGGCACGTACTATTGTGAGACCAACGAGCTGAATTTTTTAAAATTATTTTTTGGGTCATCCAGGTTAGCCAGCTGCCATCAGTGAGGATGCAAGGCATATGTAGTCAATATACGCACTCTGGTGAGGATAAACCAATAGGTGAAAAGTTGACCCCGTGAAACACTGTGATTGGCAGCCCCCTCATTTATAATGAGGCAAAAAGGGATAAAGAAAAAGTCGAGGGAAAAATAATGAAATAGTCAAGTTTGTGGAGAGGCATAGGGAGAAGAATGCAGAAATAAATGTATAAATAAAATGTTAAATTAAAAGGAAAAGTAAATCAATAGTTGAATTCATACAAAGATAAATAAATACAGAAGCAAATCAAGTTTAAATTCACATCACATCTTATTTTATTATCATTACTGTTGCATTTAATGTTATATAATTAATATATTTTATTTATTTATTTCCAAATTTTGGCAGTCTCAGTGCTCCATAGACAAGAGGCTTTGACAGATATATCAAAGCCTCTATATTTTCAGTTTGCGTTCATTTAATAATTAGAGCTCTAGTTATACTTACACCTCATGTAGCATAACTAGTGTGCATCATCTGCCTTCAATTTACATTTTCAACCCATTTACACCTGGTATTAAAATGAAATCTGTATCTGGACACAGGGTAACAAACAATCCAAATCTTGCCTTTGAGTTTATTCCCTGAATATTCAATTAGGAGAAAAACCTGCACGAATAATTTGAGATGCTGCCAAATCAACCACTGACGCCCCCTAAAGAAATGAGTTGCTGTCAAAGGGAAACTTTATAGACCTTGTGAAACGCTGTCTATGACAAATTCTTAATCACTCATCCCATCTTGTATATTTGGCAAATGTAGCACATTAAGTCCTAGAAATTCGTTTTTTGGTATGAAGAAATACTGTGTAAGTTTGTCCCGGTGTGTCGCTGTATCGACGTGTTGGCTACTACAAATTCTATGCCTTTATAACAGTAATGAAATAATGGTCAGCTACTCCTGTCCAGAGGGTGGGGGTCAGAGAGCTGAATCTTTTTGTTTGCCACAAAACACCAGAAGAAGAACATTTAGCAGTTTAATTACACTATGACAGTTCAGCAGCAAGCTAACAACTAACTCAACTACATGATACATCACATTTAGGGGCTGCAACTGAAAGCAGTTTCTATTGTCGCCAGAGGTTCTGTTTTTTATGAGCCTATGGTGGCTCTGAGGGTCAAAACACAACAGCATCTAAAAATGTCATGTTTTGTAAAATGTGCTTTGTGAAATGTTGTTGTGTTTTGTGAAATGTAGTTGTGTTTTGTGAAATGTAGTTGTGTTTTGTGAAATGTTGTTGTGTTCCGAGAAATGTAGTTGTGCTTTGTGAAATGTGGTTGTGTTTTGTGAAATGTAGTTGTGCTTTGTGAAATGTAGTTGTACTTTGTGAAATGTTGTTGTGTTTTGTGAAATGTAGTTGTGTTTTGTGAAATGCAGTTGTGTTTTGTGAAATGTAATTGTGTTTTGTGAAATGCAGTTGTGTTTTGTGAAATGTAGTTGTGTTTTGTGAAATGCAGTTGTGTTTTGTGAAATGTTGTTGTGCTTTGTGAAATGTTGTGTTTTGTGAAATGTAGTTGTGTTTTGTGTAATGTAGATGTGTTTTGTGGTATGCAGTTGTGCTTTGTGAAATATTGTTGTGCTTTGTGAAATGTTGTGTTTTGTGAAATGTAGTTGTGTTTTGTGAAATGCAGTTGTGTTTTGTGAAATGTAGCTGTGTTTTGTGAAATGCAGTTGTGTTTTGTGAAATGTTGTTGTGCTATTGTGAAATGTTGTTGTGTTTTGTGAAATGTAGTTGTGTTTTGTGTAATGTAGATTTGTTTTGTGATATGCAGCTGTGCTTTGTGAAGTCTTGTTGTGTTTCGTGAAATGTTGTTGTGTTTTGTGAAATGCATTGTGTTTCATGAAATGTTGTGTTTTTATCGACACGTTGTTGTGTTTTGACTGTCAGGACCACTGTAATTATGCTAAACTCTTTTGAGATCAAATAGCTATCCACTCTGCCTGAGACGTTTGCAGCGACTGTAGTTTTTGGCTTCAGATTTGTTATTCGGCCATCAGCCACTCTCAATCTCCCATGCAGGGATAAAATATTATTTCATGAAAGGACAGTGCTGTAGACTTCTGGGGAGATTTTTAGTGAATGTCACAACAGCACCCTGACCTATGACCTAGCGCTTGGTGACAATTCTCTTTAAATAGCGCCCCTTCATCTGCACCATATAATTGGTTTGCTTTTAATTTGGAGTTGAAGCCTGCCTTTTTATTGCCTTCTCTCTGTAAAAACACAAAACTGGTTCATGTAGTGCCATGTACAAATATAAACTCTCAGTTCTTGCTGGGGGCGATACATTGGCTTTGAGAATTTGCTCCTTTTTTGTGCTCCCACTGCACATGCTCGTGCCTGCTGCAAGACCCCCTGAACTAATTAATTAGGAAGCCAAACTTGAAATCCACCCCATGTTGCGAAGCTCAAGAAAACTTGCAGAAATCCTCGAAAACGCCGATTGTCAAGCATTTCCCCTCCAATCCTCTAAGTGATTGTGACATTACACTTATTGAGCCTTTTTTTCGCTGGCAGAAGTTGTCCAAAGTCATATCTTTAACTATCCGTGTAAGGCAATCGAGCCCCCCTCCCTTAAACATTTTATGGATTCCAGGTTTTGGGGGGTGGGGAGGTGGGGGTGGGGTTTGAAGCCCCTGCAGCTCGGCAGATTTACACTGCGCCGAAGAATAACAAGCCTCGCTGAATGCTCGGCTGAGTTGGCAGGAGCAGGAGACAGGGGAATCATCTAAGAGGAAGAGAGCCCTGGGGTATTGAGGAGAAAGAGGCGAGCGAATACGTTTTCCTCTGCAAAACCAATTAGCAAATGACTCCCCGCACCCTGCGCTTGGAAGCTGAAAAGAGAGAACAGAAAGATATAAAGGGAATGAGAAAATGGTAACACAGCACCATTGTGTATGTGTGTGTGTAGGTGGGCGGTGATAGACAGACTTCAAGTGTAATGTGCTGTCTGGTTGGTGTGTGCATGTATACGCTTCATTCAGTCCTCCCCCAAGCCTCTATTACACATGAGACGCTGATGTACGTCCACGGCGTTCGCTATTAACCTGATCCTGTCTGGTCAGAATGGAAACACACTTCGACATGTGCACATAAATATTGGCAAGGCATGAAGTAATTATTTTGTAGAATGCAGACTGTTAGTGTCAGTGGACACAGCTGCTATCTAGATGGCTAAAATTCAAATGCAATTGTTGGTGAATTAAATATGAATCACTGATGATGAAGCATCTGGTTTGCTGTTCATTGGCCTCTATTGTCCACAATTGAAAGGGGAGTCAGACGTGCTAGCAGCTCGGCGAAGCTGTCCTTAAGACCAAACGCTAACGTCAGCATACACACTAGCATCCACACAACGACGATGCTACCTTTGGCTAGCACAGTTATAAATATATAATGTGTTCAATGCACTAGTTTAGTGTGTTTGCATGCTAAAATGTACATATTAGCACTAAACTCAAAGCACAGCTAGCATTAATGGGGATGGCACTAGCTTTGCAAGTATCTAGTCATAATCCAAAGTGCTGAACTAATTGGAATTGTGACGTGGTGATGGTGCTACGTGAAAAGTTCAAGTAGAATTCCCCCTCCTGGTGTTTTCCTGTGGTATTACTATTGGTGCTGCTGTCGCAAACACAGCGTTAGCAACATGGCTACAGCTAACAGCCTGGCTACTGTCCGAACCAAGAAACCACTGGCGGAGATTTCACCTAGAAATCCCGATCTCTGTGTCTTGAAAAGATAGAGTAGGCAAGCAAGTTGGAGTAAGTAGGCAGGTTGGCAGACTGGTGTAATATTTGTACGGCTATTACACTGTGCGATCACGGTTCACTTCAGAATTTAAAGAAGTTAAAGAGTTCAAATAGACAGGCACTAAAATGGAATGTTCAGACAGAGGGTGAATAGAGGTGCTGTAACATGGACAGTTTGGGGAAAATATATTTTTTTCACATTAAAACATTTTCTAGTAAGCAAGTATGGACCTTAGAAAATGGGATAATATGGGACCGTTAAATGTCAACTTGCCGGTTGTGCTAAACGGACCACCTCGGGATTCAGCCCACCGGGGCCCATGAATACCGACCCACACTAGAGCCATGCAGCTTTCAAGGGATAAAACCACTAAGTTAATTTCATGAAAGACATATGATGAAATTCCCTTCAAGACCCATCAGGCACTGTAACTCTCCCACTCTTTTCACCTGACATAACCTGATGATTCCGCTGCTTCGGTGAGCCGAGCTGCTCCTGCAGGCTTTCAGAACGAGTCTGTCAAGTCAAACTGTCTCCGGGACGGATAACATGGCTGCGACGGGTTCCTTCTAAATCGGATGACTGACAGGCACAGCGGCAATCAAAAATGCATTGGAAGGGGCTCAGAGTCTGTACCTCGACGAAGAACAGACGCCGTAGCCTGTGAGGTAGTCTGGGTTTTTGATATGAGGCGAAGGCAGAGAGAACTCCCACACATACCTACCGCACACATCCAACCGGCATATGGCGCCGGACCCCGGCCGTCTCTGGGCCTTTCGATAATTTACGCAACAGGTACTGTCGTCCAAGCCAGCTGATTGGTCAAAGACGTGTTCCAGCCGTGTTGATAATTCCCAGAGCAGAGCTGTCCATGCTTTAATGATTGCTACACCAACTGTTCCAGCAACAAGGGAGCTAGTTAGTGAGGCGATCTTGCTTTTCTCCTATTTCTGTCTATTACTTTGACGGAAACACTGTTTAGGCAGTGTTACAGAGAGGAAAGCCTTCTATTGGTCTCATCAGCGAAGGGCTGCAACCACGGATGCAAAGCCAACTCACCATGTTCCCACCCGACACTGAAGCCTCACATTTGCAGAATCTCTTGAAGTCCCACAGGTTATGCTGCCTGAGAGATGTCAACCATACATCAGAAATAAAGATAAACATCACACTGTAATAACGCAGCTCAGACCAGGTTTCCACGAGAAGGTGCAGTGGATATTTCGCAGTGCCTTTCATGCAATATGCACTTGCAATCTGTGTGAAATTAATGTCTGATTTACTAAGGCAGCAGCTACTGTAATTACGCAGTCAGCGACTGGGACTGCCTGCTAATCGTATTTTTTGAGTGAAGGAGAGCCTAATGCACACTGTGGTAGAAAAATTTCTCAAGGGTGGAGCTATTAACAAGCCCGGGAAAAGAAAGGAAAATCCAGTGATGCTGAAATATAGTAGGTTAAAGAGATGGTAAAACATTTTTGCATGGCGGAGATTCACCTCCCCCCGCCCGAGGGGGGGAAAAAAGAAAAACGAAGATCTGATGAAGTGAAAAACAATACGAGGAGATACTCAGAGGCAGCAGTAGTAGAAAAAACAACCGACCGCAACAAGTTACAGACCACTGCAGGAGACGAGCCGTGAGTCACACAAAGCAGACTGTCACTATACGGCTGATGTCTCCCAAGGTGTCCGCAGCGCCGCGTACATCAAATGAGCGCGAGCACCGATGCAACACCACTGTCATATCGTGTTCTTTGTTACTGGATACTACGCTGTTATTTTGTTTCCAAGGAGCAGCTATTTTTGGGCTCAGCTCTAATTCAATGCAGCTTCCCCAGCAAAGTTGTTTTGCTCTCTGTCACTGGCACTTCTTGGGGTAATTACATTATAGATTTAAGGCTTCCCAAAAGCACTTCTTCCCACTTCTTTTCGACATTGAGCTGACCGAGGCATATTGCAGAGTGAGTCACATTTACTGGATCACCTCATAATATTTACTTGCATATGCAAAATGATTAAAAAGAAACATAAAAAAACAATTTGACATTTTCAACAGAATGTGAACAAATAACAATGTTGACATTACGTCAAAGATGTCTATGTTCTATGTCTATTACGTCGTCTGGTCCAAAATACCATTTTGTAACTACTTTAGTATCATAAAAAAACATTTTTATTTAACAGAAAAATACAGCTGCACACCTTCTGAATTCAAGTTTCTCTCCTTTACCGAGCTACTGTACTGTATTGCCTGTCTTCAAACTTTCCTATGTCGATCTCGGAGGCTGTATTAGTCCCGATATGGCTCTGCAGGAGGCTGAGCTGCATGGCTAATTAGCTAACAGCATCTGGTGGCTACAGCCATTAACATCTACAGCCATCTAGTAGCCGCAGCCATCTTAGCAGACTAGCTAACGACATCAATCAGCTACAGCCGTAGATATCTACAGCTGCAGCTAACTTAGCAAGCGAGCAAAAGGCATCTATCAGCTACAGCCATAGAAATCTACAGCTGCAGCTAACTGAGCTAATTAGCTAATGACATTGAGTACAACCATTCATATCTACAATTGCAGCTCACTAAGCTTACCAGCGAACGGCATCTAGTAGCTACAACCATAGATATCTACAGCTACAGCTAGCTAACAGTGTCTAACATAGAAATCTACAGCTGCAGCTAACTGAGCTAACTAGCTAATGGCATCTAGTAGCTACAACTATAGATAACTACAACAGAGAGTATAGTGAGGAACAGTTAGCGGTTGCTCTGGTGATATACTGCCCCTCTATTTGTTTGGAGTGGCTTTGGACAGGCGGCCAAATCTCACAGACTGCACCTTTAAAAGAGGCTAGACGTTACCCGTCAATACATGATTAAGGGGTGACGACTCTCAGATGTCATATCTAAGCATTAAAACATGAAATGATTGAAAGTGGCTGGAACATGTTGGTTGGACGGGAACAGACAGCGCCGCGAGGAAGGTGCAAGTGTCAGCGTTTGAATGCATGTTTTGAATTCATGAGGAGGATCGATCGAGCCAAAACAGGGTTTAAAATGATTAGTGATTCCAATCTGCTTCAGATGACAGGCAAACTGCTCCTTAATACAGCAGAACGGGCGGCTTTAATGTGAGGGCGCAGTCTCCATGTTACCACACAAGCAGCGCAGGTGCCAGCGTTGACTCATATGGAACTGTGCCTCTTATTAGCAGCTATAGCGCTCAAAAAATTAACACCGCGAGTATCAAAGCCATTAAAGTAAACAAGGTTCACTGGATGAAATTCCCACTCACTGTTCCTGCCAAGCACCACTTAGTAATGTTTTTGAAAATGCATCGTACTTGGATACACAGATGAAAGTCTATTAGGGCTGAGCTCTTGGTTTTACTAATGAACAAATCTTCCTCGCCAGGCGTTTGTGGGGAGGGAAGTCAGTTGGCGAGGGCGTGCGAGGGGATACTGGTTGGACTCCGAACATTACCATACACACACGGCGGAGCTGCTGTCGAATGATGGAATCTATGGCAGATCCCAAACCACCTGCAGGCATTACTGAAACATCAGGTACAACATGTACAGTACAGTGCAGTGCCGGTGTAGTGCTACAGACACAGGCTGGTAGCTGGGAGGTTGAATAAAGGTAGCAGTGTTATCAGATTGCAGCTAAAAATAGTATTTCTGTATGGTTCCTATTTAAATCCAAACAATAAAAGGTAAAATGCAACAATTTATTATCCAGCATGTGATTTAATGTGCAATTTGGTTGTATCAATAGAAAATAAAACACACCGGTTCCTAATGGTGCTTAAACGCAGTACAGTAGAAGATAATAGGACCATGGGGAACAAAGGAGTAACAACTGGGAATTTTAGAGGATAGAGGGAATAAATTATGTCTGTAAATACTGAGTACCTATGGGGTACAGCACTGGGAAACAAAACGGAGGTTTGGGAATAGCAGTGTTGATTTTATGCAAGACCTATAAAGTGATACACGACAGCCTTTTCATTGTACTGTAGTCAATCCAAAGACCGCAAGCGGGTTTGGTGGGTTGGCAAGTGCGTATGCTTCTTAAACCCAAAGATACTTTACATTGTTCTACCCCAGCGGTCATCTGGAACATGAGCCCGATTTTGCCCCCCTTACCCTTCTGTACTCCTGATGTTTTGGTACCACAACTCTTAAATGCCTAATTACTTTACACGTTCTACAGAAAATGTGCATTGTTAACAAACTTTAGATTTGTCTCCCAGTCCCTCAGAGTTTACCTTGTTTTGCTACCTTGTTGGTTGTTCGAACAGAGGCCGTTACTCCTCACTCCCTTCTGAGCTGAACTGAACCTCAATAGCAAACATCCATTCTTTATTCTTGTTCTACAGTCAAATCATGTCACACATTCAATCTTGGAACCATCAATCGGCTATTGTCTGACAATTAAGCGTCTGGGGAATACGACCATTCTTCACAGGCTTCCGATGAAGCCAGCAGATGTGCAGATAAAGGATATCTTGGGCAAGACTTCCTCCTTTGTGCACCAGTTATTGATTATAGTCCGATTAGCAGCTTCGAGAATGTGCTCAAGAGCAGAAAGACTTAGTATGGGGAGCGAGACATGGATCAAATACCAACATGTCGCCAACGCCTTCCCAATGAGCAAACGCTCCCCATAGTATGTCAATGTAAGTTCTAATTGTCGGGTTAACATCTGCAAGACATATGTGTGCTATCTGGGTTTCTGCTAATCTATATCATCTATGTCTATAAGTAGATATTCTCATATTGATACAGATAAAGAACTTATGATATGGTAAATCACCATCAGATGATAGCCAGGGGGGTTACGAGATTGCGCTGACATGCGACCAGAACACGCGCAAACATGCTTGGTCGATATTGCTCGGACCACAAACGGAAACCAGAATACCCCAAATCTCGCTTCTCGACCAAAATCTTCTGCAATCATATGTGGATATCTGTTAACGGAGATTGGTTGGCGGACTGAAACTACCGATGAGTGATACTGCAGTTTTGTCTCATGAGTGTATTACAGTGATATAAGCCTGTCACATTAAGATACCGTTTGTTGGTTCCAATTCTTCCAAATGTTCGAGCTGGGCAATATGTCAATCTTCCAATATTGTTTTATCATAAGTATTGACCTCTACTGGTTTTAAAGGCTGCGTTACTCTGAAGTATTGTCATTTCCTGAACTTAACAATTGCCTTTACCCTTTAATTCACTCATTTTATCCAAATTCTTGACGATTTATTTTTTGAAAGCACCAGTAGTCATCCCTACAATGTGTCAGGTAGGTATTTGACTGAAAAATAGCATTTATGAAGTACCTTTAAAAGAGATTTCTAGACATCAAGATATAAATTATGTAGAGCAATATTGCCTAAAAATACTGCTATATCATTGTCAGGCCATATCAGCAAGCCCCAGTTATTGGAAAAGATGTTGTACCTGCTGTAAACTGAGAGTGCTTTGTGCTTTAATCACATTTTGGACCCCTGTGATAACCCGCTATGCCTTTTGTCTAATCGGTTCTGGAGCTGACCCTCGGTTGAACCTGGCGGTTCAAATAAACTAGGATACAATAAGCTTTTACGCAAAGAATCAAAGAACACATAGTATTTAAGCTTCGCTCGCACACAGCGCCTGGGAAACAGCGCCCTAGCTGATTGCTAATATTGAATAAAAGCTTGATATCAGGTTTCGCGTATCGACATGGAACACTCTGTCCCCCGTCAGCGGCTCCTGTCAAGGTGCTTTTGAGTCCGGCACTTAACACTCTGACTGCTCCAGTGGAACAGCTCAGTGACCGTCGCTACAAGCCTGCGGTTGTACTCTGCAACTCCCAAGTGAAAAATCCGGGCGGAGAGAATGAGAGGGGAGCGGGGCGGCTGAGGGGCGGAAAAAAAGCATTTTAGGAGAGTGTGGGATGCAATTTTGCAGAATAATTTTCATTTGGATTAATTTCACTCTGCTTTTTTTTTTTTTTTTTTTGCAAAGATAATAATAAAAATAATAGCGTCTCATGGTACACAGCGGGCTGGAGAAAGTAGGTTACGTTTGCATAATAATAAATATGGAACAAAGCCATATCATTTCCCGTTGTCTGAGTTTAAGCTTTGATAACATCATCTCGCTGTGACCTATATTCCGAGTTCATCGTCTCCCAGCTGTGCCACGTCATCGTTTCCTTTTTTTATCTCCTTGTGTGTTATTATTTTTTGCATATCCAGCGGACGCCGATGATTCACACTCTAATTCACCAGTTTGGGGCATTTGCGGGGAAAAAGCGCGCGAGAATGGCAACGACGCAAATGAAGAGACGAGATGGAGAAACAGAAGCAGAGAGTGTCGGGGGGTGGGGGTGGTGGAGGTGGTGGTGGTGAAGAGATAAGAGGGAGAGATTGTGAGCCAAGGAGGGAGACTTAGAGGCTATTTTTAGTCCCCAGCTGTGTGAGTCATTCTGAAACGGCGTCGAGAAGACCCACTGGTGAACGCTAAAGCGACGCGTCGTCGACTGTGACACACATCGACGCTTTGAAGATCGTCTCTCCTGTAGACGGAGCATGTATTAAATATGTACAGCAGTCGAACCCGTAATGGAGCAGCGGCGGTGGGTTTAGCATAAAGCTCCATGGAAAATTATTCTTAATTGAGCGAGCCTTGATCTCGTGTTCTGAAGTGTGTCGAGCGGGACGCGCTTTGCAGCTTCCCCCCACCGCCCACCCATCATCCCGGCTGTTCACTTATTGCGCTATCAGCAACAAGAGCATCAAATACGTGCAAGGGGGGATGTAAAGAAGGTCCATATGTTGGTTTAAATCCACCGAGCGCTCTCTGAGATGTAAACATCGGCTTTGTTTTTTTTCCAAGTGTGCCGTCCTTAGGGCGCCAAGCCGAAGTTTATATGAAATCAGGACAGATTTAGAGCACGTCTGTACTACGTGCGCCGAAAACCCTGAAAACACATCACTCCTCGCACATGAGGCCTGCACACGGAGAACAGAAAAAGTTTGGCGGCTGGGGAGAAACAGAAGATACGAGAGGGGCTGAACTCCAGATACCGAAACACGAGGCGAGGAATAATTTCCACCGCTTAAACTTTTTTTTACGCATAAAGTTCTCCTTTTTTTAGCTTGTAGGTCAGAACTGTATTAGTTTCGACTCTCCACCACTACAGGCTGAGGTGGTGTTAAATCACATTTCTTTTTTTTTTTTTTTTTTTTTTCCTGTTTCGGCTTCTTCTCTGTAAACACCATTTCTCAAAAGAACATAGGAGCAGAGTTGTGGCTGATTAATAAAGGGAGGGAAAAAATGCCTCTCTGCTCTCTATAGAAATCGAGAGAGTATATCCACTTGTTAAAGAAGCTGCTGAAAACATCTCAGACTGTGCAGGGAGAAACCTCAGGTACACGAGTAATGCATTTTACATTCATGGAAACAATAGCAGCGGTTTGTTTGAAACAGCGGCGCCTAAGAAAATGGACCAGCGGTCGATGGTTGGTTTCCAAACATGGCTGCAAGGGCACCAAGAAAACTTGAAAATGGCATGTTATGCTCAGATGCCAATATGCGTCGGCCCGGTGTCAGTCTGTCCACCACTTCGGTCCAACACTGTATGATCTGGTTAGGTTTAGGCATAAAAACTACTTAGGGTTAGGAAAATATAATGTTTTGGTTTAAAAACCATCTGTCTCGGTTGCCAAAACATGGCTGCAGACGTCCTGTAGTCTTATTAAAAGGACCCGGTTTCGTCGCCAACAACGCGGCTTGAGATGTAGCACGGTCTCGTCAAAAAACACCCTGTTTTGTCGCCACAAATGTAGCTTGAGATGTTCTGAGGTCTTCTCAAAAATATCAAGCAGTGGCATCTTACAAATGTTGAAATGCTGTGGTCCATTGTCAAAAATATTCAGTGGCGACACACTTACAAATGCTGAAACACAGATTTGTTCCCTCTAACTCAACCATATCTCCATAGAAGGTCCAACTCTTGATGTGCAGGTGACAGACACAATGATCCTTTTTCTATCTGCCTAATGTTTCATATGAGCAAAGAGGTTCGAAAATATATTGGGGAATATTCCTACTGCAGATAACTGGACCTGGAAGCTTAAAGTTATGCTAACTGTTTCTTTTAGTTCAAGCTAATTATTTCAGATGTTCACCCATAAATACAACTGTTTGCTTGTAGCTAACATTTTATCCATTACTTTTAGTTATTTCAACTATTTAGTCATCTGTTACTTTGAGCTAACTTTATTAGCTTTTAAATCTTATTCATCATTTTAAGCAAATACCACTAATGACGTGTAGCTAACCGTCCATCCATTAGCTTACTTTTAGCCATTTCAACTGTTTTAGCTATCTATTTCAACTATTAAACTGTTACTTTAAGCTAACTACAGCAATTGTTTACATCTCATATTACTTATAGCCATAGCCATCACCTTAAGCAACTACGTCACCCATTTATGGTATTCCTAGTGTGGAGAACTGGAACAGGAACAGGAAGGCTATTAGCTTAAAAGCCAAATTGGACTCACTACAGTTCAGTTAATGTGAGCTTAAGGGGAGTATTGAATAGAAAACACTGACTCGGTTACAGGTAGAAAAATCCAACACTGGAACGATAATTCACTGATGTTATAATAAGCATCGCACCACGGAATAATTGTCTGAAACTCCGTCACGATTCAGCGCACCTGTCGTTTTTAGTGTGTGCGTGTTTGATTTGCGGAGTGAGTCACCCTGGCGCGGCGAAGGCAGAAAGTTTCTTTTTTTAAACAGTTTTTTTGTTATGAAACAGATTTGCTAAGCCTTTGATTGCCTTATCTCATGCAATTAGAGCTTTAAGAGCTCTGCAGGTTTGAATGCTATCTAATTTGATATAAAAAAGCCTTGGGGAGGACAGCCTCACTGGTTTCAGACAGATTTTGTATTAATTCTGTCTAATAGCTGACATCTTATTTTCATCCAGGCGTGAGTCTGCTCCTGTAACCCCAAATTATTCTTTTGTTGACAACGTGCTCAGACGGCTGCTGCAAATATAGTACTGTATTGCGCGTTACAGTTGGATGTTTTCATGTTGTCGGCGTGAAGTCTTCCCGCTGTGATATAAGTCTATTCTGATGTCTGTTTTCCCAGTTTCATATGCAGGAATCATCCTTTCCTCCCGCAGAGGTTTTGGCAAACCATAAGAGGCTATACATGGAGGGAATGATTAAGGCGCCGTTTGAAAGCTCAGCCCATTTGAACTCTGTTCCCCCCACCGTTCCTTTTCTGAATCATCATCTTATGAGCACAGCTAACGTTCCTTATCTCCCTTACACCTGCCCTCATTTCTGCCTGCTCCCCCTGCCACCACCACCACCACCACACCACCATCCATCTCCCTTCTCCGCGTTTTTCTTTACAGTCCCAGATTATATTTCAAGGGACGGTGAGGTAATTGTGTTTCTAACCCCATTGAAGTTAAAACTGCACAAGGGAGGCGGCAATCTCTCCGGGAAAAAAGGTGATTTGTGCCAGCGTGGATGATCAAGTGCGCGCGTGGAGTGGGTGGTTGCTTTTGACAGGGTCGCGGGGCGCGCTCAAAAAATGAAGAAAAATGATGCAAAAGCCTCCCGTTGAGGTAAATCCGCAAATAAAAAGGGATGCATATGTTTGATCTCCGGAAGAGTCAAAAGGAAAAGAAGAATCATTAAGTGATGCAACTTCTACGCCATACTGTTTTATTTCCCACAAACGGAAAAAAACCTTTTCCTTTTTTTTTTTTTTATCACTGGCGCTATTGTTGTGTGTGATAAATGAGTGGAGCAGGAATCACACTGTATTTCAGCTGAAACTCGGCACCGACCGAAGTTCTTTTCAAAGCTGATTATATTCGTATTTCAGGAAATTGACTCCTCTAATCAAATCAGGCATTGTAAGGAAGGGGGACTCCGCTGAAAATGAGCCATTAAAAGCCACTCCAGCCAGACGAGGCCAAAAATTCCACCGAGGAACAATATTTTTCAGGCTCATCTTTTTTTTAAATGTTAGAGAGAAAAAGGTTGAGAGTCGCAGCTACACAGCACTGCTCTCTGCATGACGCACCCCTACAGCCCTGTGAGACGAGCCCTTTGTCCTTTCCATTCAAATATGTTCTTATGAATAGATTGTAATTATAATCTAATTATACATGGATTATCATTAAACACTTGTAATTATTATCCATTATTGGAGTAGGCCGAATGGATGAATGACTGAGCTTGAATTTAAGAAAACTATTTCAACAGTTTACTCATTAGTTGAAGCTAATTACTTCAACTATTTACCCCATAAGCTGACACTGAGCAAACTACAACTGTTAGCTTACAACTACTAGCTTGTAGCTAGCTCAGTTTAGCCATTTTGTTTATTCACCATTTTTAGCAAACTATTTCAACTGTTTTAGTTCAAGCTGACTATTTCAAGATATTGTTAAACCTTATTACTTTGAGCTAACAACAACTGTTAGCTTACAGCCTGTGTCTAACTCTGTTTGTCCTTAATTTTTTGGCTATTTTAACTGTTTTCATTACTTTTAGCAAACTATTTCAACTGTTTTAGCTCAAGCTGACTATTTCAAGACATTGTTGAACCTTTTTACTTTGAGCTAACTACAACTTTTAGCTTACATCTTGTAGCTCATTACCTTTAGCTTTATTTATTACTAACTGTTTTAGTTTAAGCTAACTATTTCAACTGATAAGCCTTATCTATTACTTTAAGCTAACTACAACTGTTTAGCCTACTTGTGGCTAACTCTGTCTATCCATTACTTTTTCAATTTCAGCAAAGGAAGTTTATTACACCAGTTGTTTACTCATTAAGCTAACTATGTCATCTGTTAGCCACTGATTTAAGGCACTATTTCAACCATTTATTCACTTTAAACCATTTATCCCTTACCTTTGAAGGGTAACCCCACTAATTTTACACATTATGGTGCGCTAACGCGTCTTGTGTTGACCTCCAAAACAAAGACAATCAGTTGAACGCAGGCGATCTTCATCATAATGGTGATATCTACAACTAAATGCCGCACTACTCTTTGGATTTAGATCAATCAGTGTAATAAAAAATCCTTTTTCACATCAGGGAGCAGAGATTTTCAGTTGCCAGTACTATGACTACCACTGTCGGCCAGATTACTCAGACTTCCCCATTTCACTTAGACCTAAACATGAATAATTCACAAAGTCATTAACCTAAGCAATTTGCCCATAGCCCTCTCCTCCAGCTTATGCAAAAAAAAAAAAAAAAAAGCTCTATTTGTGGAGCTACCCAGAATATGTCTGACTAAATTTCAGAGGTTTCAAAGTTTTCTCTGGGGCAGCAGCGGCCTGCCATGATGATGATGACAATCGAAACAAAGATTTGTTATATAATTCAGTGACAGCAGTGTCCTTTTGGGCATGTAGCAAACAGAATATGCCTGTGAGCCTGCTATGTCACGATATCTGTGGGTTTAAATAAAACCCAATAAAAGGAACCTAAAATAATAATCTTGTCTTTGAAGTTCCCCTCGCAGTTCTGGCAAAGAGACTTTGAACACCAAAATGAAGATTATCCTGCCTTTAACCTTGACGCGTCCTCCAAAGAAAAACCCTCCTTCGATATTTATGTGTCTATTTGACACATGTAAAGGGTGAAACCGTTTGAATTGCACGGCATCACCCGCACGTGAACTTTAATGCGTGTGCCATCATACATATTATGCATGACATTTGCACTCAAAGTTTTGGCTGTCAAAATGGTCAAAAAAAGCTCATGAGCCAATATACGATTCATTATGTGCAGAGTACATGATAAGAAAATATGCATACGGTATGAATGTTTCATGACTCTGAATCATCTCGGTCCGGCCCTGCTCTGCCCTCTGTCTCTAAGAAAAAAAAAAATGCATGCACAAAATATTGATGAGTGTCCCTGCTCGACTGACAGAAATGACACGCTATAAATCAGAAAATGTCTGCAGCAGATAGAAATCGATGTGTCAGAAATTATACTTTACCCGACTCTGACATATGCTTAATGTGCAGATTCAAGATAAGGAAGCCCGAGAGATCGGGGGGGAAATTAATGAATACATAGAGACAGGGTTTACATTGAAGCGCATGGGTTCCTGTGTCGGCAGTGCACATACACATACATGTTTATGTGATGTCCTAATCATGAGAAACACATTTAAACCATTTGCTTGGACACTGCCTCCTGATGAGGATTCTGAGAAACAGATTTATCCACATACACATCATTGTCTTCTGCTGCAAGCCACTGAGGAGATTCCTAAGGCCAGAGATGCCTTGTACTAAGTGCCCTTTTTCCCCAAAACGCAGCATTCACTGGCTCACAGCACTAGTACAATGCAGCCCTGTCCAATTTCACTTGAACACCTGTAACTAGTGGCTTCTGACGGTCCCCGGAGCAAGATATTTTTTACAGACCCATCTCACCCCGGGACTACAGGATGAACCTTGGATTTTATAGGTCAACGACTTTGATAAACTTAGAACTGGCAATGCGTGGTGTGTGAAGCCACAGGCTTTTTCAGGCTGTATCGCTGTGTTCAAACCAGATGGCCGCAGCGTTTTTAATGCAGTATATTCAATTATAAAGACGGCTATTGACCAAACGTAATTCAATTCCTAGCAGGTCGAGGAAGAGTGTGATGCTATGAGACAGGCTCAGACAACAACGTCAGTGCTGCTGGGATATTATAAGAATAATAGCTTCTCTGCAGAGCTGAAGGACCAGATAGACTGCTGACAAAACAAATGGGACCATCAAAATACTCTCATAGTGTTTCTGACTATCAAACATGGCATATTTTATATAAAAACACATGCAAGGAGAGCTGGCTTGAGTCTCACAACAAAGAATTTAAAAGGTTGACACAAAATCCCTGTATAATCTTAAGAGAGGGAAGGGGTGTGCCCGCAATGCTGTGCCAGGCCAGGCTAATCAAAAGATGACCATATGCAGTGGATTGACTGAGAAAGCAGCTCATGACGACCCCCGCTTACACATTTTTGTTAGGTGGTGACCTCTAGTGGCTGTAATAATTATTACGTAAGTAAGGGAGGAAGTCAGGTAAAGTCGTATAAAAAGCGACCACCTAAGTCCACATTAGAAAGCGTCAATGGTGAATTATTATTATTAATACATAACGTTGGTACAATGGTGACTTAAGCCAAACCACAAAGTTTTCCTAAACCTAACCAAGTAGTTTTAGAGCCGAACCCTGACCAAATAGCTCTAGTGTCTGAACCCGACCAAGTAGTTTTAGTCCCTAAACCATACCAAGTGGTTTCAGTGCCTAAACCTAATGAAGCAGTTTTAGTCCCTAAACCTAGCAAAGTAGTTCTAGTGTCTAAACCTAACCAAGTTGTTCTTACCTGACCAAGTAGTTTTGGTTCCTAAACCTAACCACATAGTTTTAGTACCAAACTGACAAACTTGCAACCCTACCACAAAGGACAAAGGTCCAATACGCCTGTCTGCTGGTATGCTGCAAGGGTCATGTTGTTTTGGGAGTCAATGGCAATCAACCTGTTCAGTCAGAAAGGTATCAGCCCTGTCAGACCAAGGGGCCCCTGAGCTGCTGGACTTCTCATATTTCCAACACTGTCTTTAACTTTGCCAAATGTACCTGCTAATTCATCCAAGTAAGGGCATCAAATTGCTTCTTTTTCTTTTTCTACCAATACAGGCACATGTCAGTGACATTTTCAGCTAGCTTTGCACACAAGACTGTAAGCAAAAGGTGAACGACAATCAGCAGTATTTTATAAATCTATTGACATTTCTTTGAGTTAATTAGTTTAAGATTTAAGTCCACATGTTAACAAGGAGATTGAAAAACAATCCATAATAAAACAGACGAGATCTAACCATGTTGCATGACTTTATGAATGATCTATCGCACATGTACAAAAGTGCATGGTGCCCTAAATAACAAACAGACAAATTAAAAAACCCTGCCATTGACTTCAGACCAGGTTTTGTGTTGGTCTTAAAAATATGTGTAGTCAAGTGCATTGTTAGCACATTGCTATCTTGAGGCAGCAGACCCAACACACCCACAGGCACACAGAAAGGTGCGAGTGCTAATTAGGCATTGTGGATGCTGAACATGAAAAACACAGTCGTGTTGGTCAGAAACTAGTTACTACACTGCACCACACTTTAGGTGCCCTATCTTACGCCAGGTTCACAGTTAGACTAGGATCGAGAGATGTTCTGATAAATGAGGCTGTTTCTGATGTTTGTGTGAAGACACTGTCGACTGAGCAGACTTTCTTGCTTCCTCTGACCCAGACAGTGCACTGTGATAATAATTATATGGATCATCTTCCTTCAGACACGGAGAAAGATGACTGGCAAACTACACACACTGACACATCAACCGCGGTATGTTCTCTGACGCACTCAAAGCTGATTATAACGCCGCCGCTGCCGGGGGCTGCTGATGTGAACTTTACCTGCAGTTTTGAGCAGAGTGAACTTCTGTAGGCAGTGCAAATAGAGGCACGGCGACAGTGGGAGGTGGGATGGTGAGAATTATGTAAAAGTTGCTTAAACTCCCTGATCAAAAGCTATTCAGGGCTAATCTGGATACGTGTGGGGCTTAAACCATGACAGAAAGCACTTAGCCAGACCACTGCAGGGGTGAGAATTACTCACTTACTCACTTTCTCTCTGCAGCTATTTCACAGCTACAACAGGGATCTGAACTGCTGACCTTGTCGGCACAATCCTGCTTATCCGACCTGCAAGTGTGTCGCACTGAAGCAAGAAACACATTTTCAGAACTCTACTCAAAATATATAGGACATGATGTGTTTTTAGTCTTCTATCAAGATCTACAACAGCAACCATATCCACACTGTATGTACTAGGTCCAATTTGTAAGAGCGCCGATTGGTGATTCTCATTCCCAACTCGTCAAAAACCGCTTGGTAGCCAACCTAAAGCGTCAGTAACTGACAAGTTTGGAATGTGATCAACTATCTTCCAATCAACCATTGATGTGTGTTTCTCCTTACCACCAGGACTTGACATGGTTTCAAATGTGCCTGCTTATTAATACAACCGAGCATTTCATTAAGCCTTTTCATAGGACCGAGATCTGGGTTTCCAGGTCAAATTGGCATTCTTATGGTTGTTTTTTGCTTTGGACAGTAGCCAGGCTGTTAGCAGTAGCCACCGTGCCAATGTTGTCTTTGCTACAGTGGCGCCAACAGTCGAACCACAGGAAAAAAGGTTTGGAGACAGTAAAAGCTGAAAAGTTTCTGCTATGAGTGAAGCTGCAAAACCACATTTAAGTTAAATCTTTATGTTGCAACTTGAAGTTTGTTTAGGTTCAATTTTCTAGTTCTCTTTTGTAACCCTAACCCTATGCTCTGCTTTAGGCACAGCTTTAGGCACAAAAACCACTTGGTTAGGAAAAACATCATGGTTTTGTGTAAATTATCCATTTTTGGTCGGCAGAAAAAACGGCTGGAGATGGTCCGACTATCCTGTTGAAAAAAGCTGGTTTTAGTTGCCACAAAACGGCTGGAAACGTCCTTTGGTCTCCCTAAAAGAAGACCTGGTTTTGTCACTTCAAAAACAGCTGAAGATGGTCCAACTGTGGCTTTGGTCTCCATAAAAACTCTCAAGTATCATGGAATTTTTACTGTGTCACCAGCCAACCAACAAAAACTGAATTTAAAAAAGGAAAAGTAAGTAAATATGGATGCGTGGATCGTACCCTATGCCAATTGCATGGAATCGTTCAGTCATGTTTTTGCAGCGTTTCCAATTGGCTTTGTAAGGAGCCTGCGAGGAGGCTAATCCAAAGCTTTATTTCAGCTCAAATACAACATGCATTATATGAATATCAATCAGTGTACAAACTGCAGCAAAGCCTACATGATATGCATTACAAATCTCCTTGGGAAGATGTCAGAAAATGTAAATATAGTCCTTTATATAGCATTAATATAAATGGCACGGCTGAAGCAAAAAATAAAGAAAAATGCAAATTGATGGCGTTTGTTTTGCTTGCCCTATAACTGACTGGCACTGGCTTTTATTATCAGCAGGACCCGACTCCGCTGTATTTCGCAGATGTGAAAAAAACCCATGGTGCGCTGTAGATAACTACCCAAGCCCATAAATCCATTTCATAATGTTGATTCAAAAAACTCATGACCTTTAGCTTGCTGAGAGTCTCTGTATAAACAAATGACATTGCTCCGGCGATGCTCGAGCCTGTTCTTTGCTTCGCAGGAGGCCGCACACCGTTAATGTTTCAATTTGTGCTGTCCTAGAAATGTCAAGTTAATTCTTTCCAGAGTGATGGAATTGTTGAAATGCTGGTATCAGTCATGAACGCGTTGTCTATCTCTGACTGTGCCATTCTCTTTCCACCGCCGTATGGTTCTCTCTATTATCTTCTCTTGTATGCTTTTACATGTATTATCTCAACACTTCACCTCGCCATTCAGGATGCCTATCGATTTTGTATTGTGTCAAACAATGGAAAATGCTTTTTGTACAGACCACTGTTACAATATAGTCTGTATTGCTTTTGTGTTGCAATCTTTTTAGACGGAAAAACATCCATTCTTAGATTGATATTTTTGTCTGTTGCTGTAGAGCTGCCAGTTTCATAAAGCAACAATACGTAATTACACCTTAAAATAGCAGCTTAATGGCACGCTCACTTACAATCAGGAGAATAGTGCCTCTTTCATTCCTTCTCCAAAATCTGAATGCCTGTTCTTGCGCGATGTAACTTGGGAGAGCAGGTACGACCTTATGTAAGAAGTGTGAAACACTTTACAGTACTAAATCACACACACCAAGAGCTGTATTGGTGAAACTGATAATTTTTATGGCAAAAAATGTGTTCTGGTTTCCCCTCAGGTGTCCTCCAGCTGCTCTGCCCCAACTCTAAATGATATACAGAGTTTCCTGATGGTCAGGTAGCTTCAGTTGCAGCAAAGGTAACCTCTAACAGCTGCTAGTCTAACCGTTAACACTGCTAGCACTGCAAGCTTTGGACCAAAAGAGGACAGTTGATTACCAGTGACTCCCAAAACAACATAAATCACCATTCCAAAAGGGCAACTTCACCCTTGTGGCATACCAGCGTCAGGCTCTCAGGACCTTCATCGCACACTCAGAGTTGAGTTAGCTTTAGTCGAGAAAACTGCTTGATTAGGTTCAGGACAACTTTGTGGTTTGGCTTAGAATAACTAAATTTCTTATGCAACTCCAGTTACCAATGCATCAACGTTGCATGAAAAGTCACGAAATGAAAGTCCCGTACTTGTTTGACCCAACCATCCATCACCGACCTCCTCCCTATGCAAGTGGACAACGGAACTGGGAAGAGCAGAATAGAAAACATTGAAAAAGAATGATTGATTTAACAAGAAGTAAATCTCAGACTGGATTTTAGTCGTTGGCAAGAGCTTTTCCAAAAAAAATAAAAGCCTACAAGAGAGATGCCAAGCTCAACTTCTTGCTACTGGACTACTAGCCTTAGTAATATCGGCTAGCTCGCTATGTCTTGTGTTGTTGCACGTGCTTGAACGTTTGGCTGTGTTTGCAACGCTGTCGACTTGCTAGTCTAAATCATAAATGATATAATCATATATTATATAAAGCACGTGCCCTGAAGGTTTCCTGTTCAAATCTCATGTCTCGCTGAGAAGACAGTTTGAGGTAGAGCCTAAAGGAACAATTTCATCATCCCATTAATTTAGTAGAAAATCTGGACTATAGTACACATACCATGAAGGGACAATGACCAACAAAGACCAAAACTTTTATTTTTAAAAAATCATTTTATAAAAGAAGAAAAAACTATTTTTTGTGACATATATTATGTTTTTAGACATATACTGCACTAAATACTCTGTTTGGAATAATAATTGTTGCTTCCTAGGCTTTTTCAAATACAGTGGGCCATGTTTTTATGACAAATTGCAACATCACAAAGACATACTTGAACATGAGCACAGAGAATGTATCCCCTTGTAGCACAAGAATGATGAATAAAAACAGCCTACTAGTGTTTAACACATGCCTCATCCCACGCAGCGAAGGTCGAACATCCAGCTGAAGTAACAATAAGCAAAAGCACATTTTTTTTCAAGTGAAAGAGGACTTTAATTACGTTTTCAGAGTTCGAGTCACTGCAGATCAAGACTGAAAACATTGTGTAGGCCGACACTGAGGTGTTTTATGAAACAGCATGGGTCCCCATTATGAAGGCCGATGTGTTCACCTGCCATATTCAGACCAGCTTAGTCATCGCAGATGAAACAGAGTTTTGCTGCCATTAGCTGAGGAAAAATGGAGGGCTTGCGAAAGAAAACATAATCCTTTCAGTGTGTGTTTACCTTACTAGCAGGAACAACAAGAACATCTGAATTACATCTGCCTGAAAAGATTAAAAGACACAGGAAAAACATACAAGTCTGGCAGGAAATGAGGGTGAACACCGGTGCAGGTATTTTAAGCTCTGAAAAACGAGGTAAGGTGAGGTTAAACTGTAACCTTCTGTTTTCTACCTGTTCAGCCTCGGAGGAAACGTCTCCTGTTTTTCTCTTATCAGTGTTGGCAGCTGGGAATGAAAAGGAAATCACAAATGTGGGTGGTGACATTGGATTCCAAGACTAATGTAACTGTATGTGTTAAAAACATGATGCACATGCTGGAAAAACACAGCACCGCGAGTCGTCACTTTTATCAATAGGCAGCAGGTGGGAGCTTGTTGCTGAAAGGAGTGGACTCCCTCAGGCCAAAATTGTAAGCTATGAATTCCATTTTCTCATGAAACTAATTTACTGAAACCCCCACCAAATGAGGTCAGTGTTTTCATTTTAGAGGACTATGACTAGATATTAAAATATCACTTAATAAAAGTTAAACTGTTAATTATTATTCTGACTGCTAAGCCAAGTGTCCATGTAACGGAAGGCATATTTGTTGCTATTTGTTTCCACATGGTTAAGTATTTCCTGTAAAAAACAGTCGGGTAGCAGAGGCTTGTCAGAGACTTTGATTGGTATTTAAAGTAGCCAATTGACCTTATTCACACAGCGGCAATCATGCTCAGGCACAAGCTTCTGGTAAACAACCGCCAACGTTAGCGCTCCACCACTTCCTAGCTAACGTTACAGTTCAATAGTGTTACAGGATATGAACAAATGTCAAATGAATTCTAAAATATCAGCGCACATCTTGGAGACATTTATTTAGCTGCGGATGTGAAACGCACTGGGTATAATAAAACGGAAAGGCTAGCAAAGAACTGGCTGAATGCTAGCGTTAACTAACATGTTAATCAATGCAATATGTATTTTTACCTTGAAATATGGCACATCTGAGATAATAGTGCCAAAACAACTGTTTGACAAGAAGACAGATGACCACGGTGGTTTTCTTGCTGCTAACGTTAGCTGCATGGCAGAACATGCTAGCAGTAACTGTCTAACAACAGCTACAGGAAGCCATTTTATAGCTAAGTGTCAATCAGGAAGCTCCGTAAACCCCCTCAGCACTGGATTCCCTGTTGACAAACTGACCGCGGTTGGTCTTGGAGACTTGATACCGGCACTGTTCACTTTGAGCCTGTGTTTTAGGATCCATGACTGTATCTACTACAGTATTAGCTTGTTAGCTCAGTTGGCCATGCAGCTAACAGGACTTCCAGGGGAGCGTTGCCGCTAGTACTGCTGGACTGCTTGGAGAAAGACATTTTTTCAGGCCCTCGGCAGGCCGTTTAGCACGCTAACTTCACTTGATGTCACTGCAACACAGTACGGAGACATCTTTGACATGACGTCGACGCTGTTATTTCTTCACATTCTGTTTAGATTTTTAGTTAATTTTTGAATGCTTTAAACAAAAATTATTGCTCCTTTGAAGGTACAGTTAGCAATAAAAGCCATCTTTTCGTCAAGAAACTTCGCAAATCACTGAGGGTTCAGGAAGTGCATCCAGAATAGGAAAACCTGAGAGCATTTTAGCCATAAAATATGAAGTCGTGAGATTGACTGATGAGTGGATGACATGATACTGTTGGTTGAAATCGGTTAGTAAGGAACATTTTGTAGTGTAGGAAGAAACAATGACTATTTTGAAATAAAATTACAATGAAATGTTTTTTTCGAAATTCTTTTGGCATTCATTGTTATGTGGGTGCACAATATGACCATGGATGTGATCTAAAAGGGTTCAAAAGGGTTAATATTTCTATTTTAGCTCGACTTTAAGTGTTCCTTTCATCTCTGTTTCAAGTGACAATAAAGAAGTCCAAACCACGTCTCCTGCATTGCAGACACTTGAAAGAAAAGACATATTAGTCAAAACAAATCACATGAACACACCAAGTGAAGAGAATATTAATTAGTACAAGCCAAGGTTCTTCATGTTGGCATAATAAGCATATTGCGTTATTAATGTGAAGCATTGGAAATGAGGCACAAATGGTTGCAGAGCTGCCCTGCCAGGAGTTTAGACCTGCCAACAGCTGGTAAGTGAAAGTAGGTAATCACTTCTGCAATTTCGACTCATTCAGCTGGAATAATCCTCCCATTTTACTTTCTTTACCTGCAGGAGTTTAAATAGCTGCTGTTATGGAAAGTGAAGGTCCTTGTGTCTTGTCCGGGTCAGACGATCCACTTGTATCTGTCACCACACTTACTATTGGAAGCCATAGTGCGATTACTTTTTCTGAAGTAATTTTTCCAGCTTCTTAGCTGTAACCTTTGACACCAGTTGGTTCACTCTGTTCTACTGTTATAACCACATGTCTGAACTCTCTTTAGCCCGTCAATTTGACCATACCCATTACTGTGTTGGATAGGTTTTGGATGATTGGATTGTTTCGGAAAATTGGATGGTTTTAGATAAAATGTCCTGTCCTCTCCAAGACATGAGTTTCCACAAAACATACTGTTAAGTAATGCTATGTTCCAAGGCTTTTTCTTATTTACGTTACTAGACATCAGGGGGTTTTCTTACTCCTGGAACATAACTTCAAAGTCTGGGCTTTGGCTCATTATTATTTCATATTCCTGCAAACAGTGAGGTTTGCATTTGAACAACTGGTCTGGATAGTCACCTTCGCTGACAAGCTGCAGTCTGCCAAGCGCCAATGCACAACTTGTTAGCCTGAGTGACTCAAGAGCTAGTTTCATTAGGTGCTTTGCATCTAAAATGATGTGAGGCCAGTCCCCTAAGCCCACAGACAAATGTTATCAGCATCCTATTAACATGCTAAATGTGTCTGTTATCCGTAACTTATTAATATGCTAAATATATCTGCATGCTATGACAGAGAGAGACAAAGCTCTGCGGGCAATGTAGCTCATTATATCTGACTGCGACATGGTGCACTCTTGAATACCTCGCTAATGTTTGCTCATCAAGCTAACCTGCAGGGCATGGTGCTGTTAAGAAGCTCTTAGATCCACAGTGGAGGCCTCAGTGGTACTGACGCTGTCGCTGAGGTAGGTCACATCGTGGGTACACCTGTAGTTCAGCGAACTCCCAAACACCCTCAGATGCATTGTGTTTGAGCAAACACATGTTTATACTTGCAGGAATATGTGCACATATGCTTTTATTTTTGAGCGCCACTGAAAGACAGAATCCAGTCGAATCCAAGAGCCTTGATGGTCATTTGTTGGCTAATGGTGTCGCAAACAATCTCAGTGGGTATGCCATTAGGTGCCTTTGTCCCAGCACATTCCAATATTCAACTGCAAACTGTTCGATCTTAGTTTGCTTTCCTTGTTCCGTTCTTTTGTGCTTAAAATAGGTAGTGTACAATGAGCTTGTGTTCGATTGTGCTCGGGGCAGCTGGTCTTGGTCATCATAACAATGGCCGATTGATTGAATCTGCCTTGAGCTGTCGACTGGTAATTGTTCAGCAACAGAAATGTAACTTTTTTAAAAGCCCCCATAATTGGCCCATTAACCCACTTGAAAAACTCACTTTCTGTGACCGGTAAAGCTTTCATGGTCCTGCACAAGTAATGTGTACTTGACTGTAATAACTTTCCCATCCCACAACCTTTCATCTAGCGTCATTATTATGTCAACATTATATGTCAAATGATGTCTTTATAATCAATCGAGTTGCCATTAGCCTCAATAAAAGTTTGAAAAAGATATGCTAAGCGTGGATGTATAATAAGACCTGGATACACCGCTGCTCTGCTTCCAGTTTTGCCCAGTTGCTACTTGAGGTATTGCAGCAAAACATTCCCCCATGGCCCCAAAAGAACTTCATCCAAACACCACCATGTTCAAAGAGATGTCTTAAAGAGTGTTGACAGGACACCTTGAACAGCGTAAAAGGTCAATTACGACTCTTTCTATTATGAGTATTTGATCCGTGAAGATTTCATGTATGTAAAACTTTCCTCGAGCCGAAGAAAGCAATTTAAAAATCTTCGATGTCATTACAATATAAAGTCTGTGGACTATGTGTGAACTTGCAGGCAGTGAGTAAAACACTACCTCGCACATTCAACTGGCAGCATAGCCAGGAAGTAAACACTGAAGCTAGAAACCATCCATGGGAGTATGCGCCCAGCAAAAAATTCTATGTGGGTGCCATTTTTTGGTCCTATTCAGATCGTATCATACATCCACAATGCTAACACAAAAACATGCTAACATTTAGCTCAAACCAAAAGCATAGAATTCTTACACTATCCCATATTATCCAAAGTTAAAGAGATTCATTTGAAAATTAATTAGTGATATATATCCTTCCAGTGAATTCCTTAGATTAAGATTCAATTTTAAAAAGGTAATGTCTGTTCATTTTGCAAATTTGGATTTCGAAACCATGAAGCTTCACTGCTTGAGCCCAACTGTTATGGAAACAAACGGACGAATGGAAACTAAAATGTGTATCTGTTTAATTTAAATCACATGTGGATGTAACGTATGAACTGGTATTGCGATAGAAATTTAAAAAATTTGATTTTATTATGGCAAAATACTACATACACAAAGTCAAATATATGACAACACACTAATTTCCTATGAGCTTAGAGACTATTGTAGATCCCTGAATTGGATGAATTTAAAACAGTTTTACAAATTAATAGTCCCTGAATGTATTAACCTTTTTATTCACATTGAAGGACGTGTATTTATTTATTTTACATTATTTACAGCTTATATATTTTAATTTATTTCTCTTATTCATCACATGCCCATTTTTTTCAATACATTGTTCAATAAAGCATTTTAAATCACCACAATGCCCAAGTACAGCCGTACAGTGCTGCTAGTGTGGACCCTCAATCTTCGCCATTTGCTTACCAAACCGTTCTTCTACAGCTGTGCTTACCACCCATTTTGTATCCAAGCTACTGTCACATCAGTGCATTATAGTCATTATTATCCAGCTTTCTGGTTTACTAATCAGGTGTTTTAAAAATGGAAAAATAGCTGCTCTGATACTGTAACAATTTTAAGATTTTGTTCTTTGCAATTTTAGAAATACAGTAGGTTCTTAGCCGAGCTATGCCTCATTTCTTCCTCATGATAAATCACACAAGAAGGGGCAGATTCGGTGTAATCACAGCATTTCATTTCTCTGCCTCGCAATTGATCGTCTCTAAAAAAAAAAAATTGCATGCGAACACGGAGCTCTAACCGTGATCCATTTACTGCTCGGTAATAGTTGGAAATTCCATAAATAAAAAATGCAATTATAAAAGGTTTAGCAAAGCAAAGGCACATCTGCGGCACGGCTGAGCGTGACAGCTTACACCGGTAATCCTTGGGCAGGATGACTTGCTTGTAGTCGTGTTGACTTGTGATACCGAGTTGAGGCAACAAAGTCGGAGGAGATAGAGGGCAAACGGGGATAGTAGAACAGCGACAATTACAAGGGGTTCATTTTGTTCAAGATTCCTGAGGAAATTAATTAAATCTTTGAGGTATTAAATTCGACAACTGTGCAATTATCTGCAAGGTGAAGGAAATTCACTCCAATACGAACCACCGGGGCTGACGAGACACATTTGCATAGGGTCACAACAGATAATCAATCTCCAATCAATATCCATTCTTTGTTTCTCCCCTCTTTATCCTTGACGCCGGGCTTCCATCGTCCCCGACTGTCCGCGGTCGTTGCCGTGATATGGCCTCTCCTCTGTAGAACAAAAGTCAATCTAGAGGCAGAGTTAAAAAAAGGTACATCACGTCTCAGAATTTTCTCAAATGTCTTCCGGGAAAAGGGTCTGTTAGGACTAAATATCTCCACGGAGATTAACCAGAGGACTCTTGCGCAATCTGTGTTTCCCTGTCGACAAAAATGGCAGCTCCAGCCCAGACAAAGATGGCGACAGACGCCGCGGCATTACAGGTGAACACTGGTGACAAAGCATCAGTTATTGAGAGGCCTTTTTCCATTAGCTGCTGGTAATTTCGTGAAATGATCAAATGGAACAACCCGACCGAAAATGCTGATGCTGTAAATAGTCTAGCCATGAAAAGTGCAAAAAAAAAAGTCTGAATCATCGGTGTGTCTGCAGTATACTAATCCTATAACAGAAGAGCACACTATTAGACAAACAGAAGTTAAACACATAATAACCATTAGTTTTCACTGACTGTGTGGATGTCTGAACGACTATGGGCTTAGAATAGGGTATGAATAGATCAGACTGATTACATTCACAATGATAATGCCATTTTTCCAGAGAACTGATTGGTCAGAAACCCTCCACAGCCCGAGGTCACAATTGTTGTTACCTTTTCTTTTGTGACGATGAATCCCACTTTAATGGCAGGGCTCCCCTCCCCTCCCCAAGCGCTTATATGAGGCCCAACAAAACTTAACAGGAAAAGCGAGGGAGTCGTCAAGCATATTGTGCACACGCCCACACAGTCCTGAGGTCCAATCAGGCAGTGAGTGAAACCACCTGAGTGGGCGGACCTTGAGCGTGCAGTGGCTTTAACAAAAGAAACGAAAATACGCATATGTTATTGTGCCATTCTGAGCCATTACCTACTGGACTGTATGACTTGTTTTATTGTTCCCTTGTGCATTTTGGGATTGTAGTCTTAACAAAAAAAGCCACATTTGATGGCACAAAGTTGAACAAATCATCCCTGACTCCACCCACCAAGACCCCTGCAGGTGGTTGGCCGTCACAGACATATAGCGGCCATCCGTTTTGTGTCGGCACGATCAATTAATCCATTCATCTCTGCGAACGCCGCATCCGGAAAGTAATCAGAAATAAACGCCGGAACAAAAGACGGGCTCCCATACTCGCATGCCGGCTGATTGCGGCGTGTTCTCTTTGCACGTACAGTCCGACACACATCACATCTAATTAAATCGGATCGGACGAAACGGAGCCATTGTGCGCGTAATGACACATCCACTCCTTGCGAGTGTGTGTCCTAATTTGTGAGGATACAGACGGCGTCTCTGCTCACATCAAACAGCCGCCACAGCTAGCGTCAGAATCAAAAGAAGATGCTATAACACAAAGCACCACACTGCTCTATTTATAGGCTGTAGCTGCTGCCCTGTTTTCTAATATATTTGGATTTTGGCTGAGATTTTTAACGGCAGGAAAGTGACAGCACAGGTCTAAATTAAATCTTTTTCTTATGAGGTTTTGAATGGGTTTTTTTGTTCGTGGGAAGAAAATGCCAATATTCCCATCCAGTTAAAGCACTGTCAAGTAGATCTGTAAGTACCAGTCTTTACTGTTAAAGCACTGTCTGCAAACAACCTTCCAGTAGCTTTATAAAGGCAGTCAATAGCGTCCACATGTGTGTATCACCGCAGTGGTTTTAAAAGCTTCGGAGCGGCTCAGCGGTCCCCCGTGACACATCTGAGACACCGTTACAATTAATCCAAGTTAAATGGCGCTTTAAGAGATCGCTGTTCTCTCAGAAGGAAGAAGAAAAAGGCTTTTACGGAAACATTTAAAGCTTGAGCGCTAAAAAAAAAAAAGAAAAAAGGATGAGACCAGAAAGGTGCAAAGGAATCTCCCCTCCGCCTTTAAAAAAAAAAAAAAAAAGAATCACTTCTGCAGCGGCGGCGGCGGCACAGATTCCTGTTGGCTTGCATTCAAAGAGAATGCACTACTTCAGACTCCAAACAGTCCCTGGAGTGGGACTGCAGTTTTCTTGCCACTTTTCTAGCACCCCTTGCCTCTCTCCCCCGCCAACTCTTTTCCTTTTCGACTTTATCTGTGACTCTTTCCATCCGCCCCCCTTGCTCTCCTGGCTCACTTTCTTTTCCTTTCTCTCACTTTTTACTCCCTTTTGATTGTGCTGCCGCGCTGTCGAGACTGGGCTGTCACGTTAACACAATTTCAAGAGCGACGGAATAATATCATCCTGCAGAGAATCCGCATCCCGGAATTTCATTTGCGTTTCCGCTTTTCCCCGTTTTTATTTTTTTACTTTTGAGTTGCATCTAATAACTCTTCAGACAAACAATTATGTTTAGTCCTGTGGCGTAAAAGCACGGCTTCCACCGAGGAGAACTTTCAAGCTGCAGCAGCCTCAACTTTTTCTTTGTCAGGAAAAAATGTGCCGCTTCGTGGCGCACGTGGAGATTGATGCCGTGCTTGATTGTTTTTTCCTTGAGCCATTTGTCTCTACTGCCTAGAATGGCTTTATCCATATAGAAAACATGCGAGGTAGCAGTAATTATGAGTGACAGGGAGTCACAGATCGAGGCTTTCAGAGTCGCCTCGAGGTTAGTCAAGCACACGGCTGAGAGCGTTTTCAGTCGATGTATGTGGATCAACCATGCCCATTATATTAATCTGAACTGTGACTGCATCTTGCTGGAAGTCTTGGTTGTTCTCAAGTTACTTAAATTATGCTCACTGAAAAGGTTCTTCTCAGTGTGGTAGTCCATAAATTCTTCAGACAATTTTAAACCTAATCTTCGACAATGCGAACAGATGTATTGCTAAAGCTGCTAGCGTACTAGTCTCAAAAGAATGGAGGACAATGCAGCAAAATTTTCCAATACAAACATGCTGGCTTGATAGCGGTGAGTGCTCACAAAAGCCGTGTCTGTTGTTTTATGTTTATGATGATAATGTTGGATGCTTTTTTACATGTGAGTGGGACATTAGGTAGCTAGATATGGTTAGCGTTGACGACAATGTGCTGCACTCACCACAGTACACGGCCACTGAGTCTATTGTTCAGCAGCCAGCTAACTCATTAGCACAAAGCACACAACCCCTGAGGATAAGAACAAGTGAGTGGCAGCGACAGACTGTTAGTAAGCTGCTTGCTGAGTAGCACGACCCACACAGCCCCTAAACCTGTTGTTCAGCAGCTAGCTAACTCATTAGCACAAAGCACACAACCCCTGAGGATAAGAACAAGTGAGTGGCAGCGACAGACTGTTAGTGAGCTGCTTGCTGAGTAGCACGAACCACACAGCCCCTAAACCTGTTGTTCAGCAGTTAGCTAACTCATTAGCACAAAGCACAGAGCCCCTGAGCTGCAAAACAGAGCCACTATAGCAGCAACAGACTTGGTAAGCAGCTAACCCAGTTCCCACAAAGCACAAACGTACAGCTGGAAGTAGTAGCTGTTGCGCTGGCTAGCCTTTTCAGACTGAGGTGTGTCAGTATTTTACTTCACTTTTACTTAGCTATTTAGCTTGGGGAACACATTTTACTCAGCAGTGACCCAAGTACTCGCTAACAGACACATTCCTGTTTCATGCCATTCCACTGGGTGACAGTTGGTGGCGGTACTGTCCAAAGAATTGAAACAAAATGCGCTCAAAAGGGCTGTAAAGAAGAAGACTGTGTAGCCCAGGCTCTAAAATGACATCCCTTTAATATTAAAACTCTCCCTTTAAAATAGTTCATTTTAATTGTGAAACAAACAATTAATTGAAAAGTCATTAAAAATCCTTAAAACAGTTCATTTTATTTTGAAATAACTAATTTTATTTTGAAATAAATAGATAATTCATCGAAGTTGATTTATACTAAAAACTATTAAAAGTGATTTAGGAGTGTTCAAAATGAAGAAAAGAGAAAGAAAAAACGTTTTGCACACAACCAATATTGCATTTTATAAGTTGATGCAAAGAGCTACGTAGAACGGGCTTCCCAACTAGCCAATCAGTGAACCCTGTGAGCCCCAGGTGATCAGCCCCGTAGTTCTACTTCCTGTCACTACTTCCTGTTACGGACATGTTTACGCTGCTGCCTTGTGTGCTGTCCGATCGATACAGAGATTAACCCTTTGTCATCCACTGGGTAAGGCATGAAAATAATCTCTTAAACAAAGTCGTATTAATTCTTGATGATGTTTAACAGTGGCTGATCGCTATACTGTCACATTTAAACTTTGTAGAGCAGCGTGAGAGACGGGATGATTTTTGCCGATCTGGCGAGGTGAATCACAGTAAAGCTCATTCATATATTGACCCCTCGGTGAGTGAAAAAACACTCTTTAATCTGTTCGGTTGATTGTAATGTACCTGATATTCATGTTTAACCTGTTTGTTTGATTATAAGGCAGCTGATACTCATGTTAAATGCCGCAGATAGCCGTGAAAAGGTGCTAATGGCGCTCGCCACCTAAGACTGTGTTTTGTGATGCTAACGGCCTACTGGTTTGGGTCTAGCCACTTAGCTGGCATGATTATTTGTTGTCAGATGCAGACTATTGAAACACTTATTATTTTATGTGTTATTTTCAAAGGAGGATTGTTATTTTCCTAAACTGTTTATTATGTGGGAAAAAGAGAGATTGGTCAGATTATTTGATATATTTTATGTTTGTGGTAATTAAAGAGGTCAATTTAGTGCATTCTCTCACTGTTACCGGTGCAAGGAGAGACAAATAAGCACGTTAAAGGGATATTCCGGTGTAAATTTAATCCATGGTCTAACACACCTTGACACCGAGTAAGACTCCCCCTCGAGAGGTCAAGTTTGCTGACCGCTAGCTTAGCTAGTTTTAGCAACCTCAGAAAAGACAGCACGAAAACAATACAATGCCGAAAACAATACAATGCGAACATACACTGCCGCTTATGCCTCCATTTAGAAACCACCATCAAAAAGCCACAAATAATGGTCAGAACAGCACCAAACTTCATGCAACAGTACATGTACAGTCCCAGCAGACAGTACGAAGCATGAAACATCTGCTAGCTTAGCCGGATTTGTATTAAAAACACAGCTCAACTCTCCGTGCTCCTCCAGCAGCCTGCCTGTGTGGGGAAGACCCGACCAGTCGATTACCGAGTGCAGTAGATTTCCTCAGCTGAAGGATAAAAATGTATGATTATTACTCCATTACTTCCCTTATTTTCCCTGTCAGCTCTCGATAATAAGAACTGAGCATTCCATGGAGTAATAATCATACATTTTCACCCTTGAGCTGCGGAAATCTACTGCACTCGGTAATCGACTGGTCAGGGCTTCCACACACAGGCAGGCTGCTGGAGGAGCACGGAGAGTTGAGCTGTGTTTTTAATACAAATCTGGCTAAGCTAGCAGATGTTTGATGCTTTGTACTGTGTGCTGGGACTGTACATGTACTGTTGCTGAAGTTTGGTGCTGTTCTGACCATTATTTGTGGCTTTTTGATGGCGGTTTCTAAATGGAGGCATAAGCAGCAGTGTATTGTTTTCGTGTAGTCTTTTCTGAGGTTGCTAAAACTAGCTAAGCTAGCGGTCAGCAAACTTGACCTCTCGAGGGGGAGTCTTACTCGGTGTCAAGGTATGTTAGACCATGGATTAAACTTACACTGGAATATCCCTTTAAGTCTTAATGCCTCTAAGTTAATATGAATGTTTACTGCATTTAATGCATTTTTCCACCTAATTAAAGGGGTACTATGTAATATTTTTTTCATTTCTGTAAAACAATCTTGTGTTAGTTACTAATGTGACTTCAATTCTTGAAATGGTTATTAATATAACCATAGTCTTTTGAATACTTGAACATAGCTATGAGAAGCACTTTGAATGTATTTATAGTTTAACAACTACAAATGAACACTTGAACTAAAGATTTTTGTTGTACAACTAAACCTTTTGAGAATGATTTGAACCAATTAATGCGAAGGAGTGTTATTGATTGGTAAAAATTAATGAGAAGTAAGAAAATGAACATGATTTACACCGATAGGGTGTGATAACAAGCTATTTGGACCTCCTTTGACCTGTCTACAGGTCAGGTTTTTTGATGACATCATTGAAAGAGCCAGCCACGTTCCACTATCCATTGGAGCGCTTCCTGCTGGGTTCGTGTGAGGTTCCTGAGTTCCAGAGATTGTTGCCAGATCCCAAGATCCAGAGATTCCCAGTGTGAGCTGGGTGGCGAGCCGCATCGAAACGACCAGTATTGAACTCTGAGAGTGGTGAACGATTTCCTGGTTCCCCCTTCCTCACGGACTGTGTGGTAGGACAGAACAAACATACACTGATACACTGACATTGATCAGGAAAAAGGGCCCCAACGCTGACTTTGGGAACAGAGGAGTTTTATTTTGCCGGCTGTATTATTTTAGTTTGTTATTTTTCATTGAATGTCTTGCAACAAACTGTTGTATTTTCATTGTGTTATACGTTTGTAATAACAAGTGGCCACAAAAAACTCAAACCATTGTTGTCTGTATCTTTTGGGTATTTAAAAATAAGGGCTCTCACGAACTTAAAGTCTTCTGTTATTGGTCCAGCTATTGGCCGCGTTTCCCAGATTCGATCGTTCTTAAGGACTTAAGAAGGCTCTTAAGAAGGGTTCGGCTAAGAAGGAGCGCTAAGATAGGGGTGTTTCCCAGACGCGTTCTTAACTGCCTTCTTAAGATCCCGCCAAAGAAGCTTCTTAAGAAGCTCTTAGTGGGAGCTGTCCACCGCCGTGGTGCTGAAATATAAATCAATCGATGCCAGGCAAATCGATCACCCACCACTTTATCAGCGCTTAAGTTACCCACAACACCCTGTCACACCCTCCCAGCCATGGCGTGAAATCCACGGTGGACCTGGCGGACCTCGTCCCGCGTGGTGGGCATCCTGATGTGTCTCCGGGCATGGCGCAGAAGGATCGGTGTCACGGCTGCCACACTCCGTGAAACCGATGCCTTGCTGAGGCCGGTGCCGTCCCCCACCACCTCCAGGAAGCTCCCCACTGCGTAAAAACGTAGCGCGGCCAGGAGCTGCACCTCCGGGCTGAGGGCAAAATTGCAGCGGGTTGCCCTCTGGATGTGTGGTGACACGAGCGTGACGAGGCGTTGGATCTCCTCACGGGGAAGCCGGTACTTGGCCTGGACAGCCCGGTCCGACAGCACGTCGAGTGGGGAGAAGTGCTGACGCACAGAAGCATTTATATAAACCGTCTGGCTTCGCGCACGGCGACGCTGTTGGTTAGCAGCGAGAATATGCTGTATTGCAGCCATGGTGTCTCACACGCGTGGACTTCGGAACGCCTTTATATAGACTAGCAGGTGGAGACTCTCTTGATGAGGTTCCAGCTGAGTTCAGTTACACCTGTCAGTTTCCCTCATATCTGTGAAACACCACAGGGTGGTTGATGTTTTTATAGCTACTGTAAACTCAGATGCAGATGCCGAATGTGTGTGAAAACGTAACGAGTGATAGTAATGATGGTTTATTTTATTTATGTAGCTACAGGAACACATGGGCAATTCTTTATTTTCATATCGTTATTTTTCTTCTTATGCTATTATTTTTCTTGCGTCAGTGTTCTGCAGCTCTGAGCGCACATTCATCACTACGCATGGTTTTAGTATTCCTTTGAGTGTCCGATATAACTTTTCCTCATGCGGCTGCACTGAGCGTTTGGTCGCTCAGAAGGCTGTTAAGAGTGGGTCAGGGCGATCTGACACGTCCTTCTTAGTGAAAGATCTTCTTAAGCTAAGAACGACTCTGGGAAACACGTCCTTCTTTCAGAGCGCTCTTAAGAGCGTTCCTAAGAAGCTCTTAAGCGCTAAGAGCGAATCTGGGAAACGCGGCCATTAGCATTTATTATTTCTTACCTGTGTTCTGTTATTACATCGTAATAAGGGTTACAACTGCAACTCTAATAATGTGGCATTTTTGTTTTGTTGTTTTGTTGCCAAAAATGCAATGACAATAAAGTATCTACCTACAAGGCACTATTGCTAATATTTCACAAGGAAAACTACAATTACTGCCTCACGTTGTACGCCTCCATGCACCATGGCATGTTGCTGTTCCTAAGCTGTGTGCATATTTTTTGCAGAATATTATAATTCCACAGTGAAGTTGACCTTTTGGATTTAAAATGTTATAACTGCATAATTTTATCCTTTTAAGCATGCGTGTTAAATGGCCTAAGTTTCATCTGAATTGTTGAGTCATGAGGCCAAATATGTGTTTTGCGAGGTCACAGGGTCACAAGGTAGAAAGTTAGAGGCGGGCGATGCAAAGTTTGAACAGGTTGCAGTCGACTGCAGAAAGTTCACCCGCCCACTCCCTTCTTGCGAGGGTCACTCGAGAGCGAACTCGACTTGATCCCTCGCTCGAGAACAGAAGGAACCGCTCGCTTTTGGACGTGACAAATTCCATCGCTAGAGGGCTCACCGGAGGGAGGACATCAAAGGAGGACAGTGCGCCAATGTGGAACCGAGTGCACCCCCTTACTCTGAAGTTGGCGGTTTGAGAGTCAAGATAAGGGCCGGGAGTGTTTGTAGGAATACATAAAGGAGAGCTGTCCGCAAGAACCTCTGAACAAAGGACACTCCACTTATGTACTATGCGTCACAGAGGACAGCAAACTGTTTTTGAAAAGACAAAAGGTGGCTCCGGGTAAAAGTTGCACGCCTACTTTGTTCTATCATGAATATATTCTAATGCGTGAACGGGAGAGGTTGTTTTTTTTTTAAATGCAGTGACCTTCAGCTTGATCATCAGGAGCCAAACTTCTGTTTATTTTTCCATCCTACCACTTCATTCATTATAGTTAATTGCGTTCACCTTAGATCTCAGGTGTAAATCAGCCCTTGAATTAAATCCAGCTGAGCTCCGTCTGACAAGGAGAGTGATTTACTGGGTTATGGTAGGGCGGAGCGAGCCATCGGCAGAGAACATACGGTTTTTCGTTAAGGTTGCGTTGGAACAAAAGGAGATTTTACTTTGTTTGGAGAGAGAGGTACTCAAAATTACAGCATTATAGGGACACTAAGAAATTCAAACTCTGAATTTTAATACTCTTTTCAATATTATTGAGGTAATAATACAAACTTTTTTCGATTACTTTTTTACGATTATCTTGTCCTTTAAGGTCGGTTTGTTTATTCATTATAATCAGTCATGAAATGAAAGAGAGATTGTTTATTTAGTTTGTTTTTACGCCTTTAATTTCTTTCTCAAAACTACGTAGTGCACCTTTTTAAAAGACAGAAATCAAAAACACTGCAGCAGGGTCAACAATATCCAGAGGGTTGCCAGAAATACAGCCACATGTTTTAGAGATTTGGCAACAGCTGCCGTCTTGAATTAACAAAAATGGTCCGAAAAAGGAGAAATCCAGGGGACATTATCCAATAAACATTAATGTTTTTCAGTTCAAAGTTTTGCTCCAGTGCATATTTTTTATTCACTTCTTTCACCAGGAGCCATTACCCACTCTCTGTGGTGACAGCAGCTTTTATAAATACAACATTTCTTTAGTCAAAACAGACTCCCGGTGATCTTTCTTTTGTGGAGTCTCTCAGTGCTAATGCTTCGTCTGTGTGGCACTGTCGCCTTGTTTTCAGACTCTATGAATTGCAGATGGCACTTCTGAGTTTGCGATTCAATGAATTAATCCATTGAAACTAGTTTTGCAGTAATCAGACGCAAAATCAAAACAAACCCCAAAATTAATTGCAAGCCTTCAATTTAACTGCAAGGAAAGTTTTTTCTTATGTGTGTGTGTGTGTGATTGTGTTGCTTTGCGAAAGTAAATTCGAGAGAAAGTCACAATTAAAAAAAAGGTTGGTTATAGGGAGCCTCTGCTGATCACAGCCTGGAAGTGAATGCTAGGAAATCGATTGGTGTGGACCTCCTCATCAGTGGGAACCCAGCTGCGGCACAGCAGGCTAGCTGATGCTCATCTCACCCGCAGATCAGGATGTAATGAAGGCTCGAACGGGAGAGAGATTACATGAGAGAGCATCCATTACTAATTACTCTCGGCAAGTTCAGAGACGGGCGGTTTTGTACGTTAAAGCTTCGGTTTGAAGATTTGATGGTCCTCGGTGGAGAGGGAGCGGAACAAATACACAGCGGGATGGAGGATGTGTCTTCATTAGCGGTTTAAAGTTCAGTTTTTAATCTTTTGCCAGATTCAATTAGTTTGTATCTGTAGACATGACCTTGGTACATAGATTCAATGATTATTTGAATACAGCCGTGCTAACTGCTGGCGCCTCCATATTTAGCAACAACCCAATGTGGTGTGTAGAATTGTTAAATTCCAACATTTCAACCTGGCGACTGGGCTGTTAGCAGATGTTAGCATGCTGACACACACAACAAAAGTACCTAATACATTTACATTATTCATGTTACACCTGCTAAACATAATCATGTTATCATTGTCTTTGTTAGCATGGTAATGTTAGCATGGGAGCACAACTGTGCAAAAATACAGCCTCGCAGAGATGCTAGCATGGCAAAACAAGTAGAGGTTAGTGACCTCTGTGAGCATTTTTAAAGCTGATTTCCAAAATGCTATACACTACAGTGATTCTGGTACTCTGTAGCCTAGCCTACATACATTTAATTATCATTTGAATTGCTCCCCGACTTTTGTCCTAGCTAGCTCTAGCATGAGGTTGACATTTTTTCCCTTTGACTGATATATCTGGAAAGCAATTAAATGGATAGTGCTAATCAGCAAACATTAGCACATTGCATTACACCTGCTAAACATAATCATGTTATCATTGTCTTTGTTAGCATGGTAATGTTAGCATGGGAGCACAATTGTGCAAAAATACAGCCTCGCAGAGATGCTAGCATGGCAAAACAAGTAGAGGTTAGTGACCTCTGTGAGCATTTTTAAAGCTGATTTCCAAAATGCTATACACTACAGAGATTCTGGTACTCTGTAGCCTAGCCTACATACATTTAATTATCATTTGAATTGCTCCCTGACTTTTGTCCTAGCTAGCTCTAGCATGAGGTTGACATTTTTTCCCTTTGACTGATATATCTGGAAAGCAATTAAATGGATAGTGCTAATCAGCAAACATTAGCACATTGCATTACACCTGCTAAACATAATCATGTTATCATTGTCTTTGTTAGCATGGTAATGTTAGCATGGGAGCACAATTGTGCAAAAATACAGCCTCGCAGAGATGCTAGCATGGCAAAACAAGTAGAGGTTAGTGACCTCTGTGAGCATCTTTAAAGCTGATTTTCAAAATGCTATACACTACAGTGATTCTGGTACTCTGTAGCCTAGCCTACATACATTTAATTATCATTTGAATTGCTCCCCGACTTTTGTCCTAGCTAGCTCTAGCATGAGGTTGACATTTTTTCCCTTTGACTGATATATCTGGAAAGCAATTAAATGGATAGCGCTAATTAGCAGACATTAGCACATTACATTACACCTGCTAAACATAACTGTGTTATCACTGTTATTGTGAGCATGTTAGCAATTGGATGGATGGTGCTAATTAGCAAATATTAGCACATTACATTACACCTGCTAAACATAACTGTGTTATCATTGTTATTGTGAGCATGTTAGCAATTGGATGGATGGTGCCAATTAGCAAATATTAGCATGCTTACACAGTAAAGGAATAGCAGCCAAATATTACACCTGCTAAACATAATTATTTTAGCATCGACATACTGCCAGAGTACAGCCTCACAGAGCTGCTAGCATGGCTGAAACCTTGTTTATATCTTGAAACACCGTGCTTTTGTACTGAGTTAGTATCCTTAGCTGGCCTCGGGTGGTTTTGAAGTAAAAAAAGAGGCCACGAAAATGAGCTTGCATGTAAAACAAAACATGCAGTGAGATAATTATACCTCAAATGGCTCATTGGGCGTTCACCTACTCAGCAATTAGCCCTGTTCCTTTTTTTTAACACCGTCGTTTTAATGTTCATAAAATGTATTTTTACCAGCCTAAAAAGAATAAGGTGGTAAGCTCTGCGAACATTAAAAAGGAACTGATTTGGAAATTGCTATGCGCTGCAGTGATTCTGGGACTCTGACAACCATTTTTCAATATCTCCAAAATATAGAGGAAGGTGTTGAAATTGTCAGCCAAGAGCTACGTTATCTAATATCCCTCAAAAGTAATATCGTTTGTTTCTCCTGCTCTCATTTTATAAGGGAGATATTCGGTTCTAAGGGATATTTGACACTGGAAGTAAAGTGGGAATTTATTACGAGGGTTCACCACCTGGGAAGTGGTGCAATGAGTGCAGCGGGTGGTGACGTTACCTCGCATGTTTTGTGTGTCTTAATTGAGACGCACAGCCTTTCACTTTGGGGTAATGCGACTGCTCCGAACAACAAAACACAGCTGACAGTCAGTGAGATAATTGCACCAATGATTCAATTGTATTGCTGCATATTAGTGTTGAGTGCTGATAGACTTACGTATAAAGCTAATTTGCTCCAACAGGCTCCCCGTGGGCTTTCCTCCCATTTAACGCTCCTGCGTGTTGTACGTGTGTGTGTGTGTGTGTGCGTGTACGCATTCATTATGTCTCCTTATGTTTGTCTGATTGCAATTGCAGGTTTATTTCTTTTTCCTTACTTTGTCATTCATTATACGGTTTTATATTACAGGGATTTCATCTCAAGAATATATTAGACAAAGTCGGCCCCTTCCAGGTTTAGCTGATAACTTCCCAGTCCTGACCTGAGGGCAGTTGCTTTCAGACCAGCAGGGAGAATCTGGATTAGACGGGGGGAGTAGTAAACAAGCACTGCTTGAGAGTGATGCACAACCCCTGAGCTACACTAGTGGAGCTGCTCAGTGCAAAGACTGGGGTTTTACTGGGCAGCTCCCAGAGGGAAGTCTCTGTTTGTCCTTCCCTCCTCTCTGCAGCTGCACGCCAAAGCTGTCGTAACAAATACATGTTTTCCCAGTCATGTGTCCTGGTTAAATAAAGATTACATGTATCTAATAAGGATTATGCAGTAATGACCTGAATAGACAGCTCATCCTAGATTATGGTGCATATGGTACATATTTGTATTCAGTGTGTGTTCAGTAGGTTTCAGACTGTGCACACTGATATGCGGTATTGACTGTTTGGTCTGGAAAGGGTAATCTTTGCTCAAACTTAGAGGAACGCGCACAAGCTCCTGAGGGGTTCTTTTTTTTACCTGAAATCCATTGATATTACAAGAGAGCTCACACTGGCATGCATAAATGTAAATCCTCTCAATATATTCCGGTCCACGTGGATGCATGAGGGGCAGGGTCAGCTCCGGCACAGCACCCGCGGGTTAAATGCTTCACTTCAAGTGCACATCAGCAGCCTGCAGCCCGGGCCTCAAGACTCTCCAGCTCCAGCTGAGAGCCTCCCATTGGTGTTTATGTATCAAACCACTGACCTTTTCAGGATGATTCAGATGGCTGGCCCCAGAGTTCAGCTGGTCTGCCCCTGTCAATAGCCGTTAGACATCTCTATGAGGAGGAATAGTATTTGAATATGTGCACACTTGGCCTAATATGCTCCACTAAACCCCAATTGGGAAATTTCGCCCCCAATGACCGAGCCAGAACTGTGATTAAGCAATGAAAGACTCTTAATACCAAAAATCAAATTTGTTCAACCTAATTTCCATCATTGCCCAGAGTACAAGTGCCCAGAGTACAAGTGTGAAGTGATTGAATAATTGAATCTAAAGCAAACAGCTAAGTCTCTCGTTCTAGTTCAAAATAAAAATAGTGCTTCATTACAACAAAAGGGGTTGATGTGAGTGATGTAATTGGCGTAGACTTGTAATAGACTAATCAACTTATAATGCTCACTTCAAGAAATCAAGAAATATATACTTGAATGTAGGTGCTTGGTCCATGCAATGTTTGGTGAAATGACATCAAGGTGCATTGCTGGAAAAGTTGAGCCAGTGTCAACTTCTTTGCAGATGATCCTGTGTTTTCCAGGTGACCTCTGTGCTAGTCCAACAAACTGTAGTGGTCTCACTGAAATGTGTAAAGGGCTATTTTTCTTGCTGAACACGGCGACACGGAGATCAAGAATTTGTTCGAAAACTTTAAGCATAGATTAAGCCAAGCTTGAAAAAAGCAAAGTGTAAACGCTGTTAACATTTCTAGGAGGGATTTTAGTGGAATTTCTTTTATTCATGAATATCCTAATAAAAAGTCACCATTATCTGTATCTATTCAACCATTGAAATGATCTGTACCTGCACTGGAATGGGCTGGGCTTAACCAAAAGTAGCTGGTACTTTTACCGAAAGTGGGCGTGTCTAACCTGAAGTTGTTAGTTTAAGCCTGAAATTGACTTCGGTCGATCGCACACTGCTATAGCTAATATTTATTGGAAAACTTTTTACAGAGCAGCCTCGGAATTTAACTCTAGATCAGTGTTTTTGATCAAAAGAGTAAGAGAACGATTTTGTAGGCTAACCTGTAAGTTAGCATCGCCCTGGCTCCATAGACAAAGTACATTATCTGTAATAGACACTCGTTTCAGCTTAGTACTTGCTCAACCATAGAGTCTTCTATCTTTTTCTGTCCCTTATTGTTGGTGTCCTGTGCCTCTGTTGCCTTTCAAAATTCACTTGTGAATCATGGTCTCTGGGGTGTTTGTTTTCCTCTGATTTTGTGCCCACCATAATAATAGCTGCCATTATGATCTACAAGCACCTTGTTTTGTAATAGATAGGTTTATGTGACACTTGTATACACAGCCACCCACAGCTGCAGCAGATTTTCTAATCCTTTTGTGTTTCTATGTGCATTAACTCATTGAGCATTGAAAGTCAGGGTTGTCTTGGCTCAAATTACAAGGTCTATTTTTTTCTTGAGCTGAGTAGAGGCAGTAAGGATGGATGGATTCTGAGATTCTGTCTCCTCCTTGACAGGTGCCTCCCTAAGAAAGTTTGACCAATTCAATTCAGACAGGGAAAAACTCCCATGAAACCCATTTGATGGGGTAAAAATGGAATAAACCCCAGGAGGAGCGACAGAGGAGGCATCTTCCAGAACAGATAAACCAGCAATGCACAGAATAGACACAGATAGCAAGAGTGACATTACAATAGTGGAAAATGGTGAGACAGAAATAATGTAAACATATGATTTGGGATACCTTGGAGGGAAAGGGTGGCCGGTATGCATTTCTATTTTAACCTTCCTTTCCGTATTTTCATGTCATTATGTCATATTTAAGGCCATGAGGCTCTTGGAAAAAATACAAGCCTCCAGTGACCTAATGCCTTGATTCCACCGGTCACGTTGTCCTGTCCTGTCCTTAACGTACCCCATTGGGAGTGTTCAGAAGCTGAGCGTCTAACCTGCCTTGATTTTTGTGGTTCTACCATGGGTGAGTATGTCACATAGTTAAATAATTTCTTCTGGTGCCAGTTTAAAGTGTGCTGATGTTAATATTTCAAATCAAATCAAATCAAATCAATTTTATTTATATAGCCCAAAATCACAATCACATTGCCTCAATGGGCTTTACAATCTGTACAGTGAACGACATCCTCTGTCCTTAGACCCTCGATCGAGTGAGGAAAAACTTCCCATGTTGATGGAAAAAAACCCTTAACAGGGTAAAAAAAAACAATGGAAGAAACCTCAGGAAGAGCCACAGAGGAGGGATCCCTCTTCCAGGACGGACAGACGTGCAATAGATGTCGTGTGTACAGAAAAGAGCAACAATCACAGATAGCAAGTTACATTAACAGAATGTCAGATACAACAGAATGTAAAGTGAGTGGTTCCAGGAGACGACTGAGCAGGACGAGGCATCACCAAGTGGTACCCGAGCCATGCAACCTCCTGTCCACCCTGGTGACCTGGAAGAGGGCAGGCCACACAAGATAATTAGTAATAGACAGAGAGATCAGAGTGTAGAGGCATCAAGAAATCCAGAAACATAGGTATGATGAGATGGTGAAGCAGAGGAGAGCAGAGGTCCAGTGGAGCACAAGGTCTGGCGATCCTGATCAGTCAGTATTTCGAGGCATCAGTAGCCAGGAGAGGTCGATGTTCCCAGGGGCTCGAGGTCCAACTGAAGGAAGCCTGATTGAAAGAGAGGAGGAGGAGAAGGAGGAGTACGAAGAGGAGGAAACTATAGAAAGAGTAGAGAGTGACACAGCTTGCAGCTTGTGGGAACAGAAAAGCAAAAACAGACGTTAGAGAAATGCGATGTTAGTCAGCAAAAACAGATTGTTTCTCGTCGGCAGTAAAATGCAAATCTAGTACAAATGGAGCTCATTGAGACTGACACCGACCCACTGAAGGAGCTAGCAGTCCAGTCAAGGCTAATTAAAGGCTAAGTCAAAGAAGTGAGTTTTGAGTTTAGATTTAAAGGCGTCAACAGAGCCAGATTGTCTGATGTCAGCTGGGAGGTTATTCCAGAGGAAGGGAGCCCGATAGGAAAAAGCCCTGCAGCCAAATTTCCAACTTTGTTGTGCTGTAAATGCCGAGCCGAATGCTCTATGCTGCTGACTTCCTGCCGTGGCATGCCGAGTGGGAACCACTAACCTCGTCTTGAAAGGCCGCAACCAGACCTCGCCCCTGCCGTAACACAACGCCGATGTTGAATTCGGGGGGTAATTCTGGATAAGTGATGCCTTTTTGTTGGTTTTACTGACTGAACAACAACAGCATCCTCGGAACGTTCATCAAAAACCACATGACGTACCGCTCCGTGACCGCGAGGGCTACGGCGCACTCTTTGAAGTCGCTTCTGCCATTGATGATTTGGATTGTGCCTTCCTCTTCTCGGCTTGCTTTCAGATCAAATGAGTGTGTACATCATCCGACTGCACAAGCCCTTAATCATGAATCCCAACAGGTGAGCAAAATGTGTCAAAGCAGATCCACTTGTTGTACTTGGTGTAAAATGAGGTAACCCGGGCTCTAATCTCATGTGGATTTCGCCTCTACGTCTGCCTCCTTTTGATTCGTTATTACAAAGTCGATAAAAATCAATCACAAGGGACGTTTTCACTGACGAATTGTTTTTATTCTAATTCTGTCACATTGATGTTATTGAACAATATTCTCTTCTCACACTCACAAGGAAAAAGACACCAAAAGTGAGTAATACTACTCAGACAAACCTCTCATTTTGTTTATTGCGAGAGCTGAGTCGTGTGTGGGAGTTTTTTTTATTTTTTTTATTTAGTTTTTCCTCTCTCGCTCTGTCTCTTTGTAATTTGAACAAAAGGAGCTGCTTTCTGCGCTGGCAGCAATATTGTTTGCATGAGGTGTGTGTATGTGTGTGTGTGTGTGTGTGTGTGTGTGTGTGTGAGAGAGAGAGAGACAAAGGGAGTGTGAGAGAAAGAGCAAGTGCCTGCAGGTGTGTGCCGCGACACCGCTAAACCGCAGCCGTCATCATGTTTGGTCCACAACTTCACACTTTTCAAGAGGTGGGAAGAAATATGGGTCTTGAATATTTTTTTTTTTTTTAGAAGGATCTCATTAAAGGGGCAGAGAAGAAATTCAAACTCGTAATTTTAATATTTACAATAATAATAAAGAAATAATACAGACATATAATTTTTTTCCATAACTGAATAAACAAGCTGTCTTCAGAGGGAAATAAGGTCCCCAGAACACTGTTTGAAGCTAGAAAGGTGGCAGGGTCCGCCACATGTAAACAAAGTAAAATGGTATGAAGTTGTTGTTTATTCAGTCATGAAAAAGAAGAGAGTTTGTTTATTTACTTTGTTTAGGGAATGCCAAATTAGGTGTTAGCAGTTTGAAGTTCCGATGTAACAACCGGTTGCAAAAAAGATCCGGTTGCACGTAAGCTTATGGGAGATTGACCCCGCTTCTCACTTGATTTATTACCTCAGTAAACACTTTTCTAATGAGCTTGTGATCTTAATCACTAGTTAAAAGTCTTCTTCAATACAGCATGATGTTCATTTTGTAAACTATGGTCCCAATTTAGAGTAAAGTAGATGGTGAATCAGGACAATGGTCCATAAACCAATGGGTGCAGCAGTCCCACCTGCTAAATCAGCAGCTAAACTACAATAGCTACCATCCAAATTACTTCCTGTTTTATTTTTTTAAACTCGAATGCACCTGTTCTTCTCTCCTCACGCGGTAGCTCCCCCTCCCATCCCCTTTCAACCCTCCCCTCCTCGCAGTTTGAACTCCACTGTCGTACACTATTCGCATGTGTACTCGTGAAAGCTGTTTTTAGCACTCAGGTGAACGTAAATGACGCCGCGTAATTGTCTGCTCAGATTTTTCCACAGCGGGGGGACAAGCAACCTTGAATTAATAGAGAACGCCAGAAACACAGCCTTAAATCTTGCTTTATGGACGGCGTTATGTGTGAAGTAAGTAAATTGCACTTCAAGTGGCTCGCGTGGGCGGAGGGAGTAAAAAGAAAAACACTTGCTGGCAATTTGAGTCATCCTTGGTGAGTCTCGAGTGCTCTCACGGCTCGTCAGAAGAAAAAGCTTCCCATTTTGCTGATTCTGAATTCGTGACTGTGCGGCGCATCTTTAACATAGAAAAATCTTCTGCTGTGGCTCTCTTTATGCACTCAAGGCTTTTTTTTAAAAATTTCTTTCACTAAGCTGTTACGGGATCGCTGTTCAACATCACACACCCAGGCACTCTGCAACAGTCTCTGACACCGTTTGACGAGGGCAACATGTGACCGGCTCGCTTTTTTTTCTTTTTTTTTTTTCCGTCCTCCTCACCCCCCTCTTTGCTTTGTTGCGCTGACACAGCACTGATCCCTCCCAGCATTAGGTGTAGGTGGAGCGGGCAGCTGCTCGGGGTCTTGTTGACCAGTGTGCAATGATCACTTTAGGCCAGCTGGCCTTGTTTGCATTTGCATCCTTAATTTATAACCTGGGGGAAAACATAATCACGTCTGCTATGGCTCCATTTCTGTGCACAAAATGTCCAAGACATGGCAATGACCTTCTTTAAGATACATTTGTCATGAATGTGGTGTAGAAGTTTTATATATGAGAAGATTTTACGGACCACATTGTCTATGATGAGAAAAAATAACTTTCTAGTTTTGTTCCCTGACATTGTACGCCTCTGCATGTCACGTCCATATGTTGCCGTGCGTGTTAACTGCCGCGCTCGTGATGTGTTTATTGTCCCCTTTCATGTCCACTGGAACATTTCTGTAGGATTTGCTCAGCCTTTGACTTGCAGAGCATAAACAACCTAAAGGGCTGTACAGTACATGCAAAAGGCTTTGAAGCAAATAAAACCCACCATGCAGGAAGAAAAAACACACTGCATGGCGAATGGGTTCAGCATCTACTTAGTATTTCACCGCTGAAAAGACGGCCCTTGCGTAAAACTGGGCTGTCTATGCAGTAGAAAGATGAAGATGCTTTTTGGAATTGATGCTGCATGACTAGAGAAAACAGAGATAACCCTAACCCTGCTTAACATGACCAAGTAGTTTTGGTGCCGAGACCGAACCAAGCAGTTTCAGTGTGTTACCCTAACAAAGTGGTTTTGGTGCCTAAACCTCACCAAGTAGTTTTGATGCCTCACCCTAACAAAGTAGTTTTGGTACCTAAACCTAACAAAATACTTTTGGTGCCTCACTCTAACAAAGTAGTTTTGGTGCCAAAACCTAACCAAGTAGCTTTGATGCCTCACCCTAACAAATTAGTTTTGGTACCTAAACCTAACAAAGTAGTTTTGGTGCCAAAACCTAACCAAGTAGTTTTGGTGCCTAAACCTAACCAAGTAGCTTTGGTGCCTCACCCTAACAAAGTAGTTTTGGTACCTAAATCTAACAAAGTACTTTTGGTGCCTCACTCTAACAAAGTAGTTTTGGTGCCAAAACCTAACCAAGTAGCTTTGATGCCTCACCCTAACAAATTAGTTTTGGTACCTAAACCTAACAAAGTAGTTTTGGTGACTCACCCTAACAAAGTAGTTTTGGTGCCAAAACCTAACCAAGTAGTTTTGGTGCCTAAACCTAACCAAGTAGCTTTGGTGCCTCACCCTAACAAAGTAGTTTTGGTACCTAAATCTAACAAAGTACTTTTGGTGCCTCACTCTAACAAAGTAGTTTTGGTGCCAAAACCTAACCAAGTAGCTTTGATGCCTCACCCTAACAAATTAGTTTTGGTACCTAAACCTAACAAAGTAGTTTTGGTGACTCACCCTAACAAAGTAGTTTTGGTACCTAAATCTAACAAAGTACTTTTGGTGCCAAAACCTAACCAAGTAGTTTTGGTGCCAAAACCTCACCAAGTAGTTTTGATGCCTCACCCTAACAAAGTAGTTTTGGTACCTAAACCTAACAAAATACTTTTGGTGCCTCACTCTAACAAAGTAGTTTTGGTGCCAAAACCTAACCAAGTAGCTTTGATGCCTCACCCTAACAAATTAGTTTTGGTACCTAAACCTAACAAAGTAGTTTTGGTGCCAAAACCTAACCAAGTAGTTTTGGTGCCTAAACCTAACCAAGTAGCTTTGGTGCCTCACCCTAACAAAGTAGTTTTGGTGACTCACCCTAACAAAGTAGTTTTGGTACCTAAATCTAACCAAGTAACTATCCAAAATTGAAAATGTGTCCTAATATGTGAACTGTTTGTCAGCAAGGTTTAATTTGAAAGTCTAACCAGATGTAGCATATATCAGATTATTGACAACTTGACGGTGGATCCCTTCACATGCAAAACCGATGCGAGAGTGGTAGGTAGAGTGTCATAATTTGAAGGCCAATAACAAAGCTGCTGGTTTTGATGCACTGGGAGTGAGAATGGTTTATCATCACTGCCTAGTTTTGGCAGTTTGATCAGAGTTCGGATCCAAGAGTCATCCCGCAACTCGATCCAAACACAGAGCCTGGTACATCTGCCAGATTACGTGTTTTGCGTCATTTTGCAGATTGTTGCTTGCAAAAGATTGGGGGGATCTGGGTGAAAGCAAAATTCAGCATTGTTCATTTTCATATACTACCAGCATTTAAATGATATGAAGCTGGGGAAAGTCCCTGTTTAAATACAGTCAAAACTCATAGTACTTTTATTGGCCGAAACATTTAGAATTAACAACACCATCTGCCTGTCTTTGTCTTTCATTAACATTAATTAAAAATCACCATAATAAATGAATTAAACAGTTTTTTCCCCTCATGAATATTAAATGCAGACCAACAGGTTAGGAGTCTCGGCTCTGGCACCACTCTGCCCCGTCATGTATCCCGTCAGAGGAGCAGCCACACTGGTTCATCCAAATTCCATTTAATCGGCTTTCATTCATACCGAATCACTTAAGACTTCCTGCTGGCAAGTGTTGGGAATGGCAATGAAGAAGAATGCAAATTCTTCTTCAAATAAATGTCACATTGCCTAATTTAGCTTTGAATTTGCCCGCCCCGTGAGATAAATTCCTTTGGTAGATGCCCTGAATTCTGATGGGACTCGAACAGATTCGTCCGATTTTTACTCAGCCACCTCTCGAAGAAAAAGTCGTCTCCCTCTAGTCTTATTACGGAAATAAGTAATCCGAAGACGTGTGTTGCTTAGACAGACTTCCCCGAGAGAAAAATGAGGGGCCTGATCAAACTCTGTTCCCTTATCGTTGTCTCGGAAGGTCTTTTCAAATTCCAGAGACGCCGTGGTGAATTTACAGTGGGTTATTTATTGTTTCTTTGGGGGAAAGATAGAAAAGGGAAAGTCTGAGGGTGCGGCAAGAAGGGCATCATGATTAGACAATGAGAGAGAGAGAGAGAGATCCAACCTGTCAGCATCCGCTCAGTATACAGATGCCACAATGGGGCAATTATAAATTGGCGAGCTCAGGTATTAATCCAGCAGACAGCACTTTGGGATTGGCCATTTGGCAGGAAACGTTTTGGCCCCAATCAGGGCCTGTGTTGAAATAGCTGACGCTGGGGGAGAGGGATGTAAAGAGCGGGAGACATGAAGCGAGAGTTCAAAAGAGGAGGAAGTGTGGAGGGGTGGGGGTGTGATTGTCCCAGGCATCGGATCACAGGGTGTGTGCAAAAGGCTGACTGCTGATATTTGCAGCTAATGAGACACTTAGCTGCTGCTGGTGGTGGTGGTGGTTGCAGTTTGGTCCAAACGTCACGCTTGAATCGGCCATGCAAACACACACATACACACACACAGAAGATCTAGATAACAATGGAGCCACGAAGCAGACGTAGTGTTTCACTCATTCATTGAGTTAAACACTAAAGCCTTGTGTCCGTTTATGCTAGTTCGTTATTGTAGCCTATTTGCTCTGACTGATAAACCTTGGTGTTGAAAATAATTGGGTAAACGTGATGCTAGCTTTCAACTGTCTTTGTATTATCACTTTCAAAATCCTCATCTCTAGCCAACGCGAAACATCTCCGAGCTAGCAACCTCCATGCTAAAAACGGCAAGTTAATTTAGCAACACTAACCTGGTTGATAACGGTATGAACCTAGAAAGCTAGCAGCTGTTGCCTCCTCTTCTTCTTCCATTTTTTTATGCCAGGGCACTGTCACTACATCGAGGGTTGATTGCGCCCAAGACGATTGTGATTGGTTTAAAGCAGGGGTGCCCAAAGTTTTGCAAATGGGCCCCCCTTTCTGCGGCCCTGGTTAGAAGACATACAAACAAAGCAAAAGGGATGTTTCCTTTACTCCAGTGCCGTCACGGAACTGTGGAGCCGTCTGGCTTTGCGAGGCCGCTACACTGCTAAAAACAAGCTTAAAACATCCCACGAATGGGCTTGTCTGAATATGTATCTGTCTGGTAAGGCTCAGGACAGACAGCCAAAACAAGCTTCTCCTCCATTTTCTTGGCCAGTAGAATGAAGAGTCCTGCCCCGTCTAATATCGCCTGAAATGGAGTGACAGCGAAGACACCAGCGCCGCCAGAGAAGAAGTCACGCTAGATTTTCGCTGCACCAAAGTTTATAATACATGTATGTCTGTATGTATTGCATATGGATGAAGGACATTACCTGATAACTATAATCCGTCACTTACTTATAAATAAATCCCTTCTGCCATGACTCGCACCTCACTGGATGTAAGTATAAATTCCACCTTAAGCGACTTGAGAAACTTTCATCTCGCCGTTCCTCAAAAGACCCTCAGCAAGTTCTGCCCCGTTCTTCGGGGTTTGTCAAAGTTGTTCTCTGTAATTAAACCAGGGACCGCTGTGTCGCCAGTCAGCCATATTTTAAAAAAACTCTCCTGAATATCCGGGCTGCCTAATAGGCGGCACGGCGCTCGTGTAGCTGGCAGGTTATTTCTGGCGAACGTAGGGAAAACCTCTGAGTGGAGAACACGTGCATCTGCATTCCGCCCCCGACGTGTACATCCCAGATTGATGATCTATAACAGCTAACACAGATGCTAATTAGGGAGCTCCCTGATGTGGATGTATGCCGCATGATTATGAGGCAGGAATCAACACATTTACGACATGAATTTAATATAAAACACGCCTGAGCGGATGCTGTAAGAAATGAGTTGGCTGTCATTTTAATAACATCAGGCCCCCCCCCACCCCGATTTCCCTCTTTTGCTTCAAACCCTCCTTAAAGTACAGTGAATAATACTGACATATTGGATAACTTTAATGACTTCTCTGGCAGGGGTCCACTCATTCCATCAAATAAGAAAAAAAACCTCACTAACTGAAGCAATTCAAGGCTTTCATATCATATATGTCCAGAGATTTAAACGGCAATATTATAATGTAAAGATATACAGCGGGCTCGTGCTTTTATTGCTGCGGTGCAATAACAAATCTCCGGTCTGAAGCAGGTGCAGGGAGAGGAAGCGGGCGGCGAAGGAAAAAGATGCTTAATGTATGAATGGGTGAACCTCTCGACAGATGGCCTCAGCCGCTAACAATCCCCCCTTTCGCTCTCCCGTCGAAAAAACATTTCGAGCGTCACCTGCTTCGGAGTAGCTGATGACATCAAATCGCACGCCATTCACTCCTGACCTTATTTCCGCGAGACAGAATGACAGTTTACCTGAGCGCAGCTGTGCATCGCCATCAGGTATAAGCCATTTGGGCTTATCCAGGTTTCCAAGGATTTTCGTTCAGGGCACATTGCCCACATGAAAGGGAATTTTGTCAGAGGGGCTCCATGAATTATGCAATGGCAGAGTGGATTTGCAGGTCTTGCTGAAATTAATATGATACCGAATAAAGAAACGAGATGGAACCGGCGGGTTTTATCCAGCAGAGAGGGAGGGGGAAAGAAAATTTGGATTTAGAGAGGAGGTTTTAAGGCAATGATGCACAAAGGACATACGTTGCGGGATGCAAATGTTGAAAAAAACTTTCTATATTTATCCTTTCCAATGCATAATACCAGATTTCTTTTTTTTCTTTTTTTTTTTTTTTTTTTACAGATAATGACTGCACACAGCGAGGCTTATGCGGGAAAAACAACCCCGGGGTAATCTCATCACCTGGATTGTTTGCCCTCTCGGATCACACGGCGCGCAGGCGTCAACACACTAAACATTTACAGGTTGCTTCGGCACCTCTGCATATGCTTCAGAGCGCTCATTCATTTTTATAGATCAACGCCAGCGTGATGTATGGCGGCGTTCGAGAGAATCCGGGGTGAGTTTTGTTTGAGGAAGTTGCCGCTGACTCAGATTTAACAGGGCTAAAAATAACAGGGGAAGTGAAAAGGAAGCAGCCATTATATTGAGGGAAAAAAAAAAAGAATGGCTTGGTGTTTGTTGGCTAATGGCCCATGAATCTATTTTTTCCCTCCCACTATTTTTGTTAATCCAAGAGGGCAGCTGTTGCCAAATCTCTGTCATAATCTATGTCCTTGTCTTCCTCGGGATACTGTTGACCCTACAGTTTTAAGCGCTGCAGTGTTTTGTAACTAGATTGACAGCCAGACAGGCACTCAGACAGACAGATGGACCGATAGGTGCGGGCCCGCGGCGTCACTGTGCGCCGGACCACCTCTGAAAGACCTGTCGGTGATTATCCGCATACTGTAGGTGATAATGTGTGCTATGGTCTTATACCGGGGTGGCAAAGTGCTTTAGGAATACTAATCGTCATAATCTCAATTATCTGTGCTGTCAAGATGATTTGTGTACAAAATGACACGACGCCAACCTGAGGTGATTTGATAATAAGTGTGGACTGGGAACCCGCTGAGCAAATGCTTTGACAATTTATCTAATTGACAGTCTATGACTCATTCGGTCTGGCACTTCATTTCAATTACTAAGTCCCAGTTTGCTGGCAGTGCTGGGAAGTGGCTAAAGGGTAGGTTCAAGATCGTAAACAAATGTCCTGCTTTGTTAGCTCGACCTCCCCTTTACTTACATTCTCTAATACCTTTTCTAGTGCTACGATGATGCTAGTTAGCGCCATTGACGTATGAAATATGGACGAAGCGTTCAGGTCTGAACAGTGAAGCCCGTGTGTTAGCGCCTTAGATCTGCATTTTCGTCAATGGCCAGCAGGGGGTGACTCCACTGGTTTCAAGAGATGTCGGAATATATGGAAGCTTATGAAAAAATGACCCTACTTCACACTTGATTTGTGTACATCTGTAAACAGTTTCTTAATGAATTTACGGTCTCAATCACTTGTTCAAGTCTTCTTCAATACAGCGTGGTGTTTGTGGTTCGATTTAAAGCAAAGAAGACTGCAAAGAAGGGTTAAATGGTTTTTGGTGTGGCTACCTTGTGATTGATAACAGCGTGGCCTCAATCATATCTAATCTTTCCCTACTCTGCCATTCAAATATGGTCACGTCTGGCTCCAAAAACCAAGATGCAACAACAGTAAGGCCAAACTTGAGGCGTCGGAATGGCACCACTCAACAAACCAATGGGCGACGTCACAGTGGGTTTGCACTTTAGCACCAACATCTTATACATATGCTTCCAAATTTTGCGCTGCCAAAGATTAGACATACTGAAACAGTCGTCGTCTTTACATTAGCTGCGCGGTACTTCCTCTTTAACAACACTCCCACACAGGGTTTAAAAGCCTGCAACTCCCCTCCAGTTAGTTAGAACAGAAGAAGCCTCTTGGGTGAGAGGTGAAACGTCTTCAAGGATCTGAAACACGTCCAGTTGCCGACGATACAGAACTTAGAATTACCATGACCTGGATGACCGAGAACCTTCATCAACATACTTCCTCTGAACACAAGTTCGTGAGGCACAGCGACCAGCGGCTACATAAACTAACACACTGAAGCATTTGCTATTTCTACAAGTGACAACTTACTGACAGTTGCAACTAGGGCTCGCAAGACTCTTCATGTAAATATACACTTTGATTTGGGTAACAATCTGGAATAACCCTGGCATCATGACTACTAAGAAGCAGGGGGGCTGCCTGTCGGCCAATAAATCTGCAAGTTATAGTCTTCTCTGGAACTCTCTTGGTGCAAAGCCTAAGAATAAATCATTTCCCTGCAAAATGGGAGGACGACTGATGGAAAGAGTTCAGCACCCTGTGCTGCTACAGGGCCAAAAACCATCTCTGATCTGGATCTATGCTCCCCTCGGACAGGTTAATAAGCAGAGAGAAGCAGCAATCAGGTTTTTTTTAGCTCCCATACATCTGAAACACACCGCCAAAATACTTGCTCTGTAGTTGCGTTGCCAGGCAGCTGCATTCTCCTCTTTGAGCTTCTTTTTTTATTTTCTATTCTATGCTACTCTATTAAATCCTATTTTAACACATCTTTCTATTTTGCCTTGCGCTTCTTTGCTTAGGGCCCTCTATGTCTTATGTAAAGCACTCTGAATTGCCTTGTTGAAAGGTGTTATACAAATAAACTTGCCCTGCATTGCATTTCTTTTCTTTTTTTTCCTGTACATTTTTAAACCACAGTTTTTTTTTGTTTCTTTGGTGAAAGCCTCCTGATAGCAGCTGTTAACCACCGTTGTGGGAGCCAGAAGGGCAGAAAACCGTCGCGTCTCAAACTCAAACACAGGCCCTTTCAACCATTTCTGCTCTTATTCCTAAAGTGACTACAGCTGTGGCGGTGTACTGATTGATTTCTGCACACAGAGAGACCCAGGCACAGCAAACTGCCTCCCAAAACTTTTTTGCACCGCAAGACGGGCGCCTTGAAATGCAAATGCGTGCTCTCAAAAAGTGGAGGGAAAAAAAAAAAATGTTTCCCTGCCACCAAAGGATTATGTGAAGGAGACACAAACCCAAACAAGCGGGGATCTTGACACGGAAAGGTTGGTGTTGAAAGAATTTTTGTGGTCAGGGTGACGGATGTGTGTGGATTTATTTTAAATCCAGGAACACAGGTTTTGAGACTTGGTTCTTATTTTAAACCCTTTTTGCTGATATATTTAGGTCACATCGGCCCGTTACGCCCCGCTGAGGTCGCGAACCCCCCCAGCACAACCTCAGGCCAGTTAGAAACATTAGACTCTCCCAAAAATGTGTCCCCGCATTTTGTTTGCTCATTTCAGAAATCATTAACATTGCCTAGTAGGTTTTTACGCGGAATTTGCCCTTGGTGTTGTGGTGCATAATGGTCAGACAGTCAGTTATGGTTTCCGTGTAGTGTATCTCCCTTCATGTTGGCCTAAATCCTGTTTCAAAGCCTTCCCCTATGCTGCCATGTGTGTAATCCTTATAGAGAAGACTTACTTTTCCCTTTTAGCTACATTAGTAGCATGGCAATAAAACCAGCGTGTTAATGTAGGCTTGCTGTCGGAGCTCTTTGTATTCTTAGCCATGCTGGCGGCGTGGCTCCGGGGATGTCAGTCTGCTGTCTGCTGGTCGATACACGACTGTGGTCCAGACTGGAATATCTCATCAACTACCGCATAGACTGACATGAAACCAGATGCAAAAAAAAGCCACGGAACTATGAATGGACGACTATTTATGACTTGATTCTGGGATATTTCATTTAGCGCCACCATCAGGTGAAAAGTTCAAAGCAACACAATGTAACTCTTAAAGCAAGAAAGATAGTTGATGGTGCTTTGAGTTAATGTCCTTGTCCAACGCCAAAGACCCAATTTGGTATTTGGTTTTGATTGCTTTTTAATGATCCAATCACGTTGCATTATTTTGCATACTATATAGGTAGTATGCAGGTTGTGGCCCTGGAAGATGGCCAGTCCCCTCGCCTCCTTTGTATTTTAATTAATCAGTTTTTGGCTAAAGTCTATCTAGGGCCTAGAAACAGCCTTGAAATGCCTTACAAGTGGAGCATGTGTTTGAATGTAACCTTTTTAAACCTCATTAAATCTTGCCCAAATCATCCATTATGATCACCAATGACGTGACCCCGGTGTTTCTTGTATTAGCCACAGCCCTGGGCTCCCAATAATGTGCCCTTGCTTTTTCTTAATTTCCTGGGTTTTTGTTTTATTTACACACATAATCCCATAATTGTCTTGCACGGTCGATTTGGGCAGTTTTTGTCCCGTCAGGTCTTGTTTGCTCTGTAAGTCCTTGAAGACACGCTGCATTACGATGGCGTCATGGCTCGAGGTTGGACAAAGTTGGCGTTCACATCATTTGGATAATTTAGGCGGATATGTTTAAGCTAAGAGGCTTGGGTGACCATTTCTGGGCATCTGGCATCTTACCATCTTTATTCCTTATGGGGGACTGCAGACAGACATGCTTGTAGTGGTCTTATTGGACATTATGTTTTGTGTTTGTCTTTTTCAAGTCACTCTCTCTACTCTCAGTACGAAGATAAATCAGAGGAAATTAAGTTTGCATTCACAATGAGTGTCTGGGAAATAACATAGCTGTGTCCTTAAATTCTGTTCCAGCACAGTGACCATAGAGACTACTTATTTCCCTGGGATGCCTTGTTGGACGCGTGCCCAGGCAGTGGTCATCGGCCCACTGGTTTGGCATAAAGTTCCCGTGGGCAGCGGCGTAGCTCAAAATGTAAGTCCATGGATCACAGTCAAAAAGCGAACAGGGACGCCGTAGCCTTCAGGGAATATTAAATTGAAGTATGGAGTACAAGATATAAATCTGTGTGGAATACCCTGCTACTGTAAGTTTGTTTTTTATAGCACTGAACAAAAGTCCAAAAATGGTCATATTCAATTTAATGTTTTCAGATTTTTTTGATACATATTTTAACAGCGCTGATCAGAAACCCTAATGGGGTTCAAGGCGGGAAAAGCGAACACGGACTTTATTCGCTGTAGAAATAAAAAAACAAAATAAAAATAAGCCTTCCTAGAATGCACCGTTATGTTCTTAACGCCTTCTCCGGGCAACAGCCATCCTCATTTTTTGTTTTCCTTTCATCCACCTTCATGCTGCGCTGCAACTGTTCAGCGTTGTGAACTCTCGGGGTCTGAAAAAGACGGAATCAAGACCGAGGTGAGTCCTCAACGTATCTGGTCGATTTTTTTTTTTGTCTAACCGCCTGCCGGAGAGGAAAGCCTGCTACCACCAGAGGTGAAAGTCTTCTCTTCCCACTCAAGGTCTGGCAGCTCATTAGGTTCTATTCTCGACCATGTGTGAGATATTGCCTGCAGGTAACGGAGAATTTCCATTTTTATTTCTTTATTTTTTTGCTCCACTCCAGAAAAATTTGCACAGAAGAAGAGAAATTCCGCTCTCCCATTGTACAAGCTGGCGTCGCCTCGGCTGGCAGTGGCGACGCTGTGACAACATTTGCATGAAAGTGTTCCCCATTATACACAGCTCAGCTCCCGTCATTCACCAGCACTCCTGTCCCCGCCTGCCTCCGAGCCCCTATTTTCTGACTCTAGTTCATTTATTCGTGGTGAGGCATATTTAAATTTTCCTGGGGACAAGCACTGAGTAAATGGTGCCACACATACCATCGCTTCAGGTTCACTCTGACATACTGGATCAACCCAGCTTGTTGGCTGGATTTATTTCTGTCGTATTCTAGATTCATTTTAGGGTTGGGGGTTGGTTTTCAAACGTAACTCTTCCCTTGTGTTAAAGGGGCAATGTGTAAGAATTTTTGTTTATGCATTTTGTTGCAGATCGATATCTACTAAAGTTAGCATGCTAAACAGCTAGCATTGGCCCATCCTGGTCCTCTTATGTTAGGGGTGTTACCACTAACGCTCCCCTGTTCCCCAAGCACACCGTCTGAGCCAGTAGCTGCACGGCTAACTAAGCTAACTAGCTAAGGTAGCTACAGCTGGTGATATGCTACCATCTATTTGGAGTATCAATTTGATAGGTGGCCAAATTCTTACTTATTACTTATTATTCTTACTTAGAGTTAGCATAAGTAATATGCTGACATAGCAAACAAATAGCTATTAATCCAAATCTAACTGGTTTATATTGGATTGTTGGACCCCTTTACTTAAAAAAAAGAAGATATGTTTTATATAATAGTAATATTGTTTAAAGCAACACTTTGTAATGTTAAATATGCACTCCCTTTTAGCTTTGTTTTGGTTTCCACCATTTGGATGCATTAGCTGCTAAGCGTTCTGCCATGTTCACCAGCTAATCGCTAACTTTGTCTGGTAGCATAAACAGGGACCATCAGAGCTTTTTGCTGTTATGTTACTGTTACATTGTTATGACGTAATGAGTTTTGTTTGTAGTTAGCACCTACATTATGTCTGAGAAATTGTTAAAGACCTGGGATTTGTATTTACGACAGTGGTGTCGCACTCTGAGACTGTGGGGGGCGGCAAATCACACAAAATTGCGATTAAAGAGCATGTTTTTGGTCAGTAAAACTGCACTTCTGCAATTTCTAGCTCCTGCAAAGGGAGCTTCCTCTTCTTTTGAAGACAAAATTACCCCTGTGTTCAAGTAAGCTGGTGTTAGCAGCGTTAGCTAGTGCACAATGTGGAAAAAAACATGTAAAATTGGCTGACTTCTACAGTGTGTGCCCAGCATGTTAGCCAGCAAGCATTAGCAACGTTAAAGTTTGCTTGCTAGCGTTAGCAACAAACTGGTAACCACTTGAGGGAGGGACGTGAACGCGATGGAAGTGGGGAGATGGAACACCTTTAAACACCATATTTTCTGTCTGCATCTCTTTAGTGAGTCAATTCTCTATTTAAAGGCCGAATGTGTTCCAGATTTTCACTCATCATTAAATAGTTGGTGGTGCTCACCTTGCCTTTACGAGCTGCTGACCCTGAAAGACTTTAATTAATATGGATTTTAGCTGAGAGTTTTGTTGTCACATAACATTCCAAAGGCTTTTAATAGGCTTTTTCACTCTTCCAAGAATAGATTCTCCGGGGAAATACCGATTCTGTGTAGTGTTTTTCGGTATTAATAGGAACAAAAAAGTGGACTACGAAGGAGGCTCAGCAGGCCGCTAATCAACAAAGTAAAATGTCCTCGCGTGTGATGCAGAATAATCGTGTCGCACGTCACACGTGAGGCAGAAAGTGCGGCGAGAACGTGATGCGTTTCACAGCGGTGCGCCTCATCCTCTGCCGCTCCGAGATTTACTACATTTACCAACTCGATGTGCATATTCCCGCTCTTCCCCTCCGTGTTGTATTAAGGGATTCTGCTCTTGGCAAGAATCCTCCGATTTTAATGATACCGAATATCATCTTCCAGCATCTCCAGTCTAAAAATATCAATACCCTCCATCAAAAGGCCCATATCAGCTGAACCCCACTGTGTACAGGGACGTGTAAGCCCACATCAGATTTGATGTGGTTCCATGTGACTGCACCCACAGCCAGTGTTTCAGTTTTCACTGATTGAACCGGCTGCTGTTTTGTTGCAGACATCAACTTGTCTGTCACAACAGAATCAATCGGCCTCCCCCTCCCCTCCCCTCCCAGCCCCCCGCTTGAAAACAGCGCTGCCCTTGGCGTGCTCCAGACTGGCTAAAGCACGGCATTTAGCGTGATTGACCGTCGTCCAATCGAACTCTGGATGACCGTGGCGTGCTTTAACTATTGACCTGCGTACCCAAATCAGTTCGAGCAGGCAAAAAGCGGATGGGGGGAAGCAGCGTGACAGACGCCGTTCTTTTTCGGAAAGCCGAGAGGGACACGGAGGGGAGAAGGCAAACAAAGGGAGATCGGTTTTGATTTGGGGCCAGCAGGGCTGCATGTGGTCTGACAAGTTGGGGAGATCTGAAGGTGCACGGTGTCGTTCTGTGGAGGAGAGAGGAAGGTCTCCATTGGACCGATTTTTTATGTGTAAAGAAACGTTTTTGTTTTCATCCCCGAATGACAAACTTTGTTTATAAGTGGCGGACCCTGCCAACTTCAACTTTAGCTTCAAACAGTGTTCTGGAGACCTTATTTTCCTCTGAGAACAGCTCGTTTATTCACCTATGGAAAGAAAATACCTTTGATTTTGCATGATTACCTCACTAATACTGTAAATATTAAAATCTGAGTTTGAGTTTCTTCTCCAAAGCTACACAGTGCCCCTTTAAAAAAAAAAAACACTTCTTTACCTTTATCCCCACGTGCATTTATCTCTTTGATACGTGTCCAAGCTCTATGCATCACCCGTCGGCGCAGCGCAGGGTGATCACGCCATCATCGAGGAGGAAGACAGACAGACATGCTGGGGATTTAAAAAAGGGGGGGGGGAATACAATCACTTTCCATCCTTCAGATGTGCGTTATAGCGACGGTGCATCGTGCAGACCCCCCCGGTTCACGAGGAGCACCTAGAGAATTTCCTCGCTCAGCTGGAGTCTCGTACGTACGTCTCGAACGCGGCCGAGCAGCTCCGTAGATCAAACCTCGGCAACAGCCTCCCCAGCAGTACGACAAGATAAATAGAGAGTCTGCTTTTATTTTTCTTTTCATTTATATATATTCTCCCTCCGGCTCTGACATGCGGAATGAGCACAATATTGGCAGGCGGAACAAGAGTTTGCCGCATCTTTGTTTTTGCAAACACGTGCGCTTTCATGCATAGTGAAGGCGAACGTGCATATTCTTCTTTTTTTCTTTTCTTTTACAGCACAATAACAATCGCACTGCAGAGAAAGCAGAAAAAACTCGGCGCACAGTCGTGTCCGGTTCCCTGTACGCAACGCGAGCTCCTGTAATCCAGGGGTGAATTATTGACCTTTGCCCCCGCTGGACGCCGCGCCGTTGTCTCGCGGCAAACACAAACGCGCGCGCCCATCCCCTGCTACGAGACGAGGTGGACAGGATATCACACTCCTCTGCACTTTAATACCTTATGAAACATTACCCAGCGCGGCATTATGATAATACGTAGACACTTAACAACCCACACAGGCAAATTACCCGGGAGTGCAGTGAGCTGTGCTGGACTGCGCTGTAGCAAGCTGGAGTGCTCGGTGCGAGGTAAGGTGAGGCGGCCCTGGCCGAGGCGCGCCGCCACCAACGGTCGGCCCGGGGAGAGCCAGAGGCGGCGGCGTGATGGGTGCTGGAACAAATGCGAAGGGAAAAGAGGCTCACGGTCCCGCAGTCCCGGCTCGGGCTGACTCCACATCGGCCTGACACATGGACGCACGAGAGAGGGAAAAGGAGATAGGGAGGTGGTCTGAGATTGTGTGTGTGTGTGTGTGTTCATGCGGCCAACGGAGTGGCCAGTAAGGCAGGGAACTGGCAGGCTTCAGCCACGATGCTCCCTTAGAGCTTCTGACAGACGCTTGCAGACAAAGTAAATACTAAATATAGCTTACACACACACACACACACACAATGTGTATGAGCATGGGAGTATACAGTACAGTGGTGTAGTTCCCACACACATCCATACAGTACGCCTCCGTGGTCAAATTCACACGCTTTGTCGAACATACTACACACACGCAGCGTTGAGCAGTAATTGCGGCCTACACTATGTGTCAAAGGCATGATCCACTGTTCCATCTCCATCTCTCGTTATTTTTTCTGGAGGGGGTTTCTTCGGAAACGCCTGACCACAATCTCAAGCCGAACATTTGGCCTTGTGATTTGGCTTCAATACCGCGACTTAACGATCTGCTGCCAATGTTTGTTCTTTCTCCGCTTCACAAACGACCTCGGCGTGACACCCGCAACAGCATTCTTTTATCACTACAGATCGTTAATAAATGGTAAATGTATAGGTGATTAAAGGTCTACGGAGATCTTTTCCTTAAAATCATTGTTATGATTGTGAATCAATTATTTTAGAATGTTTGTCGAGTCCAAAGTGATTGCTGAGCTCTGACAGCTGGCTCCGTCCTCTAACAAGGTTTGTGAGCCTATAGTATGACGCCGTTGGTGGTAGCTGTGTTTCTACAGCGACCAACAGTCTTCGTAGAGTGAAAAATGAGCTGAGTTCTACAGTAAGCACCATTAGCAATGCTAACATTAGCTAGCCTTGACAGCGTTAATGTTAAACTCTAACTTTACAGTAAAAATGGGCGCATACTGTACAACTTCGCTGTTAATGTTAGCTAGCGTTAGTAACATTAACACAAGCTCGTTAGCATTAACTACATCAATGCTAGCCTGCTATTGTCAGCAACGCTAACATTACCTAGCCTGAGCAACAGTGGCCAACGTTGACTTGACTGTACAAATGGGCACACGCTGTACAACTTGGCCTTCAACGTTAGCAGTGTTAACATTAGTAATGGTAATGTTAGCTTGCTAGCACTAGCAACATTTACGTTAGCTTGTGCAACACACTGGTAACCAGTTAAGGGGAAAAGACAAACAAACAACAGGAGTGTTGTGAGGTGAATGTAATGGAAGGGGAGATGGAATGATATAATGTAATAATAGATACCAAACAATAGTGCTTTATGAACATACAGTTGTTTATTTTATAGTGGCAAATGACTGTAAATGGTTAATACATATTGTGTAGGCTCCCGGTCCTCCCCGCTCCTAGCTGTAACTTTATCCGCTGTAACTTCACATCATCGCCGATGCCATGTCATCGTTTTGTCGTTCACATCACAAAGTTATAATCCAACCAGCAGTGGAATAATTGTTTAATAAAAATCCGAAAGGCATCATGTATAAAGTTATCCCACGACTTTCTTGCAGCCATGAGCGTGATCTCCCTCTTCGTCTAATTACATGAACGGCATCTTCATTTTCTTCATAATAATCCACGGAGTTGTCCGGCAGGAATATTGTCCATACACACAGCAGTCGGTGTAACGGTTATTCTTTAACGTGACACATGTCCGCTTCAACTTAAAACACACTATTTGTTTAGCCGCTGTTCTTCAGACATGAAGAATATGTCCGCTATTCAGAGAAGTTAGCGAGGTTGGAGCAAAGTTGACATCTTTCTCTTATGCATCCATGCTTTTACCTGCTATTCAAAACAAAAACAAACTTCTGAGCAGGTGAGCCGACAGGTATTTACGTCCCCTTAGCTCTCAGGCTTCAACCTTGGTTCCTGTTCCTAAGCATTTATTTAGTGCACGGTTTCTTCTTCTGAATAAAAAAAAATATTTATGATTTCCCTTGATTATAATTCCTCATTAAAATGTTATCCCTCATTCCCCTATCATCAACTTGTTCATCTTAGTTATCATAAAGAGTTCGAAAAGCCTTAGAAAAACTAAGGCAAAACTATTTTGTTTTGCTCTGTTGAACTGGAGTTAGCCTAACTTGCCTATATATTGCTTCAAAGTGAAGTTGTTTTGCAGTGCTTTAATGTTAATGTGATTTGATGTAGGTATAACAGATACATTACAGATACAGAAACACACCCAGATACAATCTAATGTAATACTCACAAATAATAATGTCCCCATTTGGGCCTTGATACAGCTTAGCAACGTAAGACACTTTAAGCAGCAATTTCAGCACCAGAACAACTTCCGGGTGGAAAATATTGGCCTAAAATGGTCAGATTACTTTGGGTTTGGTATACCCATGTTCAGGAAAACAAATGGTTCCAATTAGTCCAAATACAGTGTATCTAACACACCTAGAGCACAAGTTGTGACAAAATAGTTTTTGAAGAATCTGCAGTTACTGCCTTTTTCCTTGGTATGGTGCCACATTTTTGGTAAGTAATACAAAGCAAGAACACAGTAACTCCAAAATAGGGGTAAAACATCAAATCAAATATGAGGATTAATATGTACAAAGAATAAGCTAATATAAAGTAACAAAACTGCCACATGTCCATTAATCTACCTACAACTACTTAGGCTGGACGACAGGATAACTTTAAAGTCATTTTTCTCAGTTCTGCACTCTGCGTAGTTACTGCCTTTTTGCTTTGTAGGGCAGTATTATCCTTACTTGGATTGCCATTATAAAGTTGCAACTGGTCCCAATAAATGGTTTCTGAAGAACGAGAGAAATAACGTTTAAAGGAGACACACGTTCTTATTTTCAGATTCAGAATCATATTTTGGGTTGCTACTTGAAGATGTTTACATGCTTTAATGTTCAAAAACACATCCGCTTTCTCATACTGTCCAGTGCTGCAGCACTTTATTCCCCTCCGTCTGAAACGCTCTGTTTTAGCTCCTGTCTCTTTGAGGGCCTCCCCCTTCCCCTCCCAAATACCCAGTCTCCTCTGATTGGTCAGCTCCCACACGCCTGAGTCAGCACCGCTAACAACAACAGAGCAGCTTCGTTAAATTGATTCTCCCGTGAAGACTAGCTGCGAGGCAAAAACGTATGTGAATATCCATGCCATCAAAAATGTACGACTCTGTGACGCAGTGTGATGTCACAAAGCAACGGAATAAAAGGCGTTTCAGGAGCGGTCTTTTCTGTGGGAGAGATTCGCTTCTGTTGGTGCGGACTTTGAACTTTTTCACTTTGAAGAAGAACATACAGTATATATAACACACTGAAGAAAAGGAAAAAAACAGAAAAGCATAATAGTTCTACTTTAACTAAGGTTTAATTAGTTAATTAGTGTTACCTTTGTCTGTTCTTAACCCCCTTTGATTTTCAGTCATCGTTAGAATACATAAATATAATTATTAGGAATAACTGCCAAAATAAATGATTGTTACATTGATTTTCGGAACACAAACACTGACTAACGCTCTTGTTATGTGACGGTATGACAGCTTGATGTCTGTCACCGGCGCATATTTGTCACATTTGTCTGAATTCTAATACATTAAGCAGCCGGAAAGGAAATTAATTATGAAACATATTCAAACGAATGAAAGGGACGACACAATGCTCCCGTAGGGTTCTCATAGCTTTTTAAGCCTTAATTACAACTTGTAATGCATTATGTTAATAATATGTGGCCTGTGTGCATGTTCCCTGATTAAAAAATCCTCCCACACTGCCTTTTGAACTGGTGGAGATTTGAAAAAAAAAAAAAGCCACTCTTAGAGCGGTTCTTCAGCGCTGGAAAATGTTGCGGAATATTTGGCCCCCGTGGCTTGATCAAACAGTTCGTAGTGAGTTATCAAAGTAAAAAGCCCCCTACACTCAGATGCCGCTTTTCCAAGGGAGGCATTATCACGGAGAGGGCCCCCTTCTTCAAACGGAAAGCTTTCTAAAAGGTATAGAAATAGCGCGGGGATGCACAAGGGTGGGGGTGGGGGGGCAAAGGCTGGCCTGCTTGTTGCGCTTAAAAGGTTCAGATTTCGTCCTGAAAAAAGGACGGGCTCAGTTCTGGAGAGGATTTAAGGTAGACGTCCTTCATAAATATTTGTTTGTGCTCACTGCGGTGCTACGGAGGTACATTGAGAATTACAGACCTCTTGTCCCTTCTAGTCCTTGTGGATTTTATCGGCGCCATAAAATGTTTCAAGCAGTCATTTTCGACCTCACTTGGAAAACTCTCAGCCCCTCGCCGTCGCAGCCTCATTTTTGTCATCGATTCCGAACGCGGTGTAAAAAAAACGTTCCCGCGGTCGACTTATTCAGACGGGGTCGCACTTGAGTACTTTACCTCTCCCTGAACTCCACTTATGCTCGGATTGTTTACAGGCACTAAGCGAAGCTCGGGTTTCCAGCCTGTCCCTGCTCATTTTTCATGCCGTCTTGCACCCCTCCGCCAAAATGAATGGCAGCGCAGACGTTCGTCGCCGTGCGAGCTCCGAGTCGGATGAATTCAATTGTCAGGGCCTCGCACATGTGGGAGTTTTTTTCTTTTTTTTTTTAAAGTAGCTTCCTGCGATTTTCATTTGAATAATGCAACTGTCAATTTTTTTGGCTCGGAGCCATTACACTACTCCCCTCTGTTCCACTCTCCCATTACACGGAGGTCTACTCCCCCACCGCTTGGCTCCCATCCAGCCGTGACACTCTTAAAACATGATGCAACATAGAGATTTTAACAGACACGCTTTGAAAGAATATGTGATGGGAGGAAAAACAAATAAATAAGTGAGAAACCTTGAATATTTCCCCTCACACTCCTCACTCCTTCCTGTGCGTGTAGTGTGAAATATTGATGATTCCGCTTGCACTGGGGGGAGTGACAGCTTGATTGACGTCTTTAACAAGATTGCGGCGCGGCGCTCGTTTGCCAGGCGTCGGGTTCGGTTTCCGGCAAATTAGCTCGCAAGAACCTACAAATAACACGATCATGAGAGGACTCGTAACCTAGTGGCCACCGGCATTTTGAGCGATGCTAAAATGTTTTTGTATTATTCGTATCAGGGCTGCATACGGGGCACCCTTGTGATTTAAAGGCTAAGATGCCCACACATAAGACCGGCAACAGCCAACATCCCCTACTTATTCAGTTATTCAGGTGATTTGAATTTCTTTCTATGAGTCCCAGGGAGTCCGCCAAAAAAGTCAGCACATCCTCCACCAGGGCTGCTACTTAGCTTCGGTCACAGTGATTGAACAGCATTAAAAAGCTTGTTTATTCCTACCTTTATTTTGAAAATAAAGACCACTTACTATTGGTCCAACAATTTGGACATGTATCCCTTCTGTCTCGAACAACCCAGCCATCAACCCTTTTGATTTAAAAACATTTAAAAGTGCTATAAGAAATGGCCACCTGTCGAGTGCATACTCCAAACCAATAGGGGGCAGCATATCTGTAATCGCTTACTGCTGCTAACTGTAGCTGCCCCTTGCCTCGGTTAGCAGAGCAGCTAGCAGTTAAGACTGTGAGGTCAGAGGCCCAGGGGCTGTCAGTGTTCACACCAGGGCAGAGCAGGACGAGCCGCGGCTAGCCGGTTAGCATGCTAACTTCACTTCAGCACAATACACATACATCATCATGTCAAAACTGCAATTTTTTATCACATTCTTCAGTTAAAAGTAAATATTTGAATGTTTTTCAACTAAAGTTCGTACATACTGCCCCTTTGAAACCCATTTTTATCCACATCTTTCAGTTAAAAGTAAATATTTGAATGTTTTCAATCTCAGAATTTTTATAATACGTTTTATATTTTCAATAATAATCGAGATAATAATACAAACTCATTCGTTTAGTCACGGAAACAAAGAGTTTGTTTATTTAGTTGCTTTCAGGCATAAAAACAAATTGGTCGATGAACAAAATAGTTCGCCTATAAAAGTTTGATAGCGCTGCTTTAAAAAAGATAAAATAGACAAAGTTGTATAAGCCCATTTCTGGCCTCTCTTCATTGATTCTACTGGTTGTTGACATTACTGGCATCATCATCTTTTCCCACCACATTATCTTTTCTTGTCCTGTGAATTAAAAAAGAACTTTCAGCATCATGATCCTGAGACCTGGGACTAATTAGACCTGCTCACCACCCTGCAGGAGGAAGGGGAAATAAATAAATAAATAAGTAAAAAGGCATGAGCTGAATACTGACAATCTGTTTTGCCTTTCCATCCAGCTATTCAGGAGATAAAAGAATGTTCTGGGACGATGGTTCATGACTTACACGAGTCCCACTGAGGGTATAATGAACTCTGACGGTCCTCTTATCGTAGACCCTGACCTCATTTGAGATAATTGTGTACACTGTGCGCCCATTTAAGCGCATATGGAAGAAAGTGAGACTGAAGAAGGTCAGACGGGGGTGAATCGACAGACCGACAAATAGATCCGTGTGTTTGTGCGAATGAAAGACTTCCCCTGGAATCCCCCCCTCACTGTCTGGTGACACTGGGAGTCACACATTGTAATGAGTGTCACAGAGGTTAATGAGGTGGATGGGAAATAGAGAAAACTCTTAGAGACACATTCAGATCTGGATCACAGTAAAAAAGACCCTCCCAACATACACTCGAAGAATCTCCCGCGGAACCAACCCCTTGAGGACATTTAAAGATAAGACATAAATCACCGGTGAAAATTCAGTCTGGAATCGAAAATAAAATAGAAATAAAAATGGCTTATTTAATTTTAAGAAGGATTTCAATTACCCTGAAAGCCACACAAGAATAGATTTTTTTCTGTTAAAAAAATATGCCCGTCTCCTCGGTCACCTCGAGTCACCTCGGCCATCCTTCACCCCGTTTGACCAAACTGACAGTGTCAGTTCTGTGCGCTGGCAGGAAATTTCCAACCGCATTCAAAAAAGTGACGGATCGGAATTTAAGTGGGCGACATACTTGGTTACCCACTTTATATAATTGGCCTCACTTCGGTCCTTTTGCAGGTTCAATCGACACGATGACCCGTATGACCTTTACAGAAAAGATTCATACGGTCGCTCTCTGATTCGCAACCTCGTTAAACAAAGATCGCTTTATGCTACTTGATTATGGTGTATAGTATAACAGTGACAGCACCTTTTCCCTCATGTAACTCAAGTCAGTTTTATTCATATGGCCTAACGTTACAAGAAGCTTTACAATTTGTACAGAAAGTCCCCTAAAATAACCTCTAATGGAGAAAGAAAGCTCAGGAAGAGCAACAGAGCTGGGATCCTTCTCCCAGGATGGACAGACTTGTCGTTTCGAGTGTTCAAGTGTCTTGTCAATAATACACTTTCATCTCGCCAACTATTTAAACTATTTACTAGCTTGTTTTTATTTTTATTTTATTGTCTCTTCAAAACAGTGAAAGGAAATTAATGTCTAATTTTCAAGTAAGCATTGAGATGAGTTAACTGAAATGGTGCCAGTCAAACCACAGACAGATGCTTGTTTCAGGGTGGCCGGGGAAGGTTACAGACTCTTCATTGCATCACACAGTTCATATGATTTCATCTGAAACCATTTTTGTCTCTTCAGTGGATGTTTAAAGCCCCACTCCAGCCGGTGTTTCCTCCTGCTTAACGGCTAACGCTCTTTTTTCGCGAGCAGACAGCGGGGCGTGGTTAATAGTTGGTAACCAGACTGCTGTTCTAGCAAGATCAACATCATTAGCATGGGTGTTGAGAGCAGGACATTAGCATGGATAGTAATAGCAAGGATATGTGCATGGGTAGCAATCGCAAGGGTATTAGCATGGGCAGTTATAGCATTGGTACCAGCATGGATCGTAATAGCATGGGTATTAGCATGTATAGAGATAGCATGGGTATTCACATGGACAGCTATAGCAGGAGTATTAGCATGTACAGTAAAAGAATGGCTATTAGAATGCATAGCAATAGCTTGGATATTAGCATGGACAGATATAGCATGAATATTAGTACGGATAGTGATCAGACTCAGAAAAGCTTTAGCATTGATGTTAGCATAGAAAGCAAAAGCATAGATATTAGAATTGATAGCGATAGCAAGGAATTTATTATAGATAGTGAAAGCATGGATATTAGTATGGACAGCAAAATCAGGGATATTAGCATGGACAGATAGCATGAATATTAGCATGGATAGTGATAGCATGGATACTAGCAGTGATTGTGCTGTCAGTCACGATAATTTATTTGCCAAGTCTGTGTTGATTGAACTTTGAAATTTGGTTGCTTCAAAACACTTGTGTTTCACCTCAGCCAAGTGGATGCATTTACATGTTTACACTTTTTAAAATATTTAACAGCGCTCTGATCCACCCAAACACTACACGGGGTCAGTGTTGACTGCTATCGAACAGCAGTGTCTGGTGTCAGAGTCAACACTTTGTTTTTCTGGTGCAGACAGTCATTTTTTCCGGCAGATCTCCTCTCACTAATGCCGCCGGCATGCAACATTCACTCGTGCAGATTGGAAATTAAAAGAGCATAAAGAAGGAGACATGTTCCAGACATCCACAGATATTCTCTTTATACTTTGGCGAGGCCGCTGCTGGAGAGAGAGCCAGCCATCCAGGATCTTAGAACTGTTTATGCTTGATCCTGCGAGACCCTGTTGCCAAATATCTGTTACCACACATCCAGTCCTATCTGTGCTTTACATGCGCCGTCCCTCATGTATATGAAACAGGAAAAATGGAATTCATCGAGACGCGGACGACTTTCCCCTTCGCCTCTTTAAGATACACAGAGGCGGCCCCCTTTCGCGCCCTCATATATGTGTACACACTCGTGTTCACAATCTGTATAGGGTGTCCAATCTTTCGCAGGATCTCAAAGCAAACAGAAAATTGTGTTTTTTTTTGCGAGAAAGTTTTTCCTGCGAAATACATTTTGCTCGGCGTCGGGGAAGAAAAAAAAAAAAAAAGGAGCTCCGCGGTAGCTCTATCTCCGAGGAGCAGGTGTGTTTTCGAGGCAACTGTTGTGATTGTCATCTATTATAGAGAAAGCCCGAAAAGCCTAAAGTTTGCGAGCGCTCGTTCGGAGTGGAAGGGGGGAAAAAAAAACAAAACTGGGAGGCGAGGGCGCACGTATACAGGCACACACACGCGGGAGAAGGCACACATATCCGTATGCGCGCTTCCAGTTTTTCCGGGTTTTGCATTCATTTTTTACACCACAATCTGTTGAGCAATGTCTACAGGGTCCTATCTTTAAATAATAGATGTATTAGAAAATGGAGCATTCCTACCACTGTAAAAGTCTATGAATAAATCACGATTATGAGTGTGTGTGTGTGTGTGTGTGTGTGCCACGCGGCGGGAACGACGCGCGCACCTGACTCGTGCTCCTTCTATTAAAAAGGGGCCATTTGACAAGCTTTTTCATGTTGTCATCACACTCGGCTCCACCGCGCCGCGATTGATTGCCCCCCACCGCCGCCGCCACCCCCCCCCCCGTCCGTCATCCATTATGCTTAAGTCTGCCGCGGTTACTCTCAAAATGAAATCTCTTACAAATGACTGATTAGTGCAGTGAAAGACTCGCAGAAGAATGGGGAGCTTCTGGAGATCAATACAATTGGATTTACTCCGACCGAGCCCCGAAGTGTCATTACTTCATTTTCATAGATCTGCAGCGGGTTTAAATGGGCAAATTATTGCAGCACACTGATGCAAATCCTCTCCGCGGTAATCCCACCATCGTTTTTTATTCAAAGATTTGTTATAAAACTGCTGTCTCACATCCACCCTAATTACCATTTTCCTCCGGAAACATGATTCAGTGTAATCAAAACTGCGCTCGCACATTATCGCTCCATTGGCGCTTCTCAAGCTCATCCGCTCGGCCATACATTTCCATACATAATGCAGCGACGCTGTAGGCGAGAGGATCCGCCGTACTTTCTTAAAATATATCCCAGCAAACGCACTCATACCTGCCCTCTGTTCTCTCTGCGCCACGCAGCCCTTCCCTTTAAATTCATTAGCCGCGACCTGACAATTACGACTCCCAGGGCGCCGTCGAGTCATCCGTCTTCATTCACGTGCGCACATGCGCCGCCCGCCGACAAAGGGGTCAAAGGTGGGACGCCATTCGGGGTGACATTTCACCGACCGCCGCGATGATTCATCACCTGGGCGGTGAGCGGGTCTTTATTGAGAGACAGTGAAGACAGATGTGGAGAGGGAAGAGAACAATGGCTGCGGAGCATGTTAAATTCATGCGTTTTGGGCTCCGCGGTGGCTGTAACTGCTTTTTTCTGCGTGATCCAGTTGTCTGACGCACCGAATATAAAACGCTCCTCGTGCAAGTGGATTTTTTCCAAGTTTTGAAAACGAGTTGTGAAAAGAAATAAGTCAAAAAATAAGATAAAAAATACGTCAAATCAAAAATGTCAGGCAAATATTTAGTCCAACGGCGATGGAAGTTAGCGACAAACTGCGCTTACGTACGCATTTACATGCCTTTATCTGTCAATAAACTTCTTTCATTCCACTCCAAAACGCCATTATTCATCCATACCAGTAGTCCTAAAAAGGCGGCTGTTTGATTGACCGCATTTGACCAGTCAGGAGCTTCTATGCCCGTCCTCGAGCCTACAACAGCCAACATTTAGACAGGAGACCCACTCTTTGTTTCCTCCCCTCTCCCTTGAGCCACTCACACGCCAGCCACCAGATGATTGATGCATCATGTAGCCAGTGAGATTTAAAATCCTTGAATATGCGGTTAAGATCGGTTTGCTATGGCCTAAACTTAGAAAATATACAAATTCATATAGTTTTATGCACTTGTTCTTTGTATACGCTGTAAGCACTGAGCACAGAGTTGGTGTAAATAAGGACATAGAAGAAGAACTACAATGACTTTTTGTTTCTTTTCCTCTCAGGCAGTGGTAGTTTGAGGTCACAAATTTGCAATTTTCTTTTTTTTTTTTTTTTTGCCAGGCGCCTCAATATTTACTTAGCAAAACTAAGTGTTGAATTTGATTTTCAGTGATACTGTCATTAAATTTGAACTTGGACCATGTAAGACTCCCAAAATGTTTTCCAGCAAATGGGAGCAGTTGTGGGTCATCTGCAGGCTGATTTTTGCATAAAAAAGATTCCAGGCAAGAAAAAATAATAAATCTTTCAGTGTGTTCGAACTCTTGTAGATCCATGCCAGAAGCACTTGCAGAGCTTCTGACTGTTTGGGAAAAAAAACACTAAAACAGACTGTAATCTTTCAAAAAGAGACCCAGAATCATGCCAGTACTCCAAATGGTTCAACAACATTTTATCTTGGGCTTGACTGAGAAAGACATTTTAGGATAATTTTACATACATTACATACACCCTAATGGGGGACTTTTATTGTGAAGGTCATGTCTGTTTATGCCGTCTACTTTTCTGTATATAGAGCACACGTGTAAAATTACTCACTTATCTGCCTGTTGTCTGCTGCTCCCTGTGTGTGTATTTAACTTAGTGACTTGGATTGACCCCTAAGCCCCTCCCCTGCTGCTGCACACAGTTGTGTTCACTGTTCACACCAAATTCCACACTGCACTTCTGTTGGTCCTAAGCGACACACCTGCCAAGTATGAAGTAGATCCGACAGACGGGTCTTGAGATATGCGAGGAACAAACAGACAGACAAGAGATTTCTTGCTTTATAGTTAGATTAGATAACACTGGTGATGTCATCTGGGTTATTTAGCATTATGGGAATGGATTTTGAGCCATACTTGGGGCTAAAAGGGGCTAAAAGTCAGGATAACTGACTTGGGTTGAGCCCCAAGCCCCTACCCTGCTAATGCACACAGCATTGTTCACTGTTTACATGAGTTTTATTAATATTGACCATGTCGCGTGTCCAAATTACACCAATTTCGACACTGCACTTCCGTTGGTCCTCAGCAACACACCTGCCAAGTATGAAGTAGATCCGACAGATGGTTCTTGAGATATGCGAGGAACAAACAGACAGGCAAGAGATTTCTCGCTTTATAGTTAGATGAGATGTCTTGTGGGTTATTTAGCATTATGGGAATGGAGTTGGGGCTGCAAGTCAGGATATCTGGGCCTTTGCTGCTTTGATTTTGATCATTCTTACTTTAAAGCAACACTATGCAACTTTCTGCAGAAAGTCTCATGCCCAGATTGTCAAATACCAATCAAAATCAAATACCGGGTCTTTGGCGCCGGACTCAAACTATTAATCTGGCGCTGGTATTCCACAACCTGGGAATGAGACTAAAGAATCAGGTACCTTTCTCCAGAATTACTTTAAAAATAAAAAAATGTTGCTTCAACGTGTTTTTCGCTGGAGTACCCCTTTACTCAGCAATCTTAAGCCACATGTTTATTATTATTATTAAATGTGCATAGTGATGGTCATTTCAATCAATCCTCTGGCTCGTCAACCATCCCCGAAGCCATACAATTAATCTTTTTGTATCAAAAGTGCCCATCAAATGTAATAACAACAGGTGTAGCGCAGAGTGTTGATCAAGCCTGATACAGGCCATCGACAGCTAATTAGGTTTCCTTGTTGTTTTTGCTTCTCTGCTGGTGTGATTTTTCTTCGCTTATTTGTGCAATTTTCCAAAAAAACAAAAAAACAGGCAGGCAGTTAAGTAGAGACAAATGAGCAGGTTTGGTAAGTGAACACTTGAAGCGTGGATGCGTGCCAGCGCAAAATGTGTGACGACTGCTTCAAAATAACGCCTCACGACGTTCCACCTGAAGCAGTAAACAGAGCAGCAGCGCTACATGTTCGGAGTTGCGTGGTCGTGGACTTGCGCTGTATGGAGACAATTGGATGTTCTCGCGCTGCCCACGTTAGGTCATCGCGGGGTGACGCGCCAACAAAGGCGCCTGCAGTGCGCGGCTGTCCCGCAGCATAAGGCAACACTGTGCAATCACAACAATAAAAAAGAAAAGGAGCGCAGAGAGAACACACAAAGAAGGAGGACGCGACGAGAGGAGGAGGATTTTTTACGGCTTGATATGACATGGTGATGTCCACGCGTCCTGCTGATTGACACCTCACCTGTAACATGCTGCCTCCACAGCCTCAAGGTGAACGCAACAGCTCGTCGCATCGATTTAAGGTCTCCACGTTGCGTACGCGCCGATCAGACTCGCGCAAAAGTCAATAATTTGACAGGTGTCAAATGCCTTCCTCCCCCTCTCTCTCTCCTTTTTCTATTTTTTTTTCAATTCTTTTTCTTTTTTCTATTGCAGCATTCCTTCAGCACCAGAACTCCAGTGCCCCTGAGTATTAATTATTTGTATTGCCTGCGCTCTGATCTGCGCTCTCCTGTTAGGATTTGCATGGATGGTGCAAGGCAGGCATGTCTAATCCTTTGCCACAGAGAATTCAGCATCTTTACGTAATAAGGAACATGAAGAAAAGTTACCGGAAACAAAGAGGAAAAAAAAGCAAAGAAGAGAAAAGTTTGGTGGCGTTCGCTCAGATTTCTCCAAATGCTGGAGGAGAAGATTCAGATCAGGATTTTTTTTGGGGGGGGGCTTTTTTACCCGGTTATCAAACATATATCTATTTTTTTTTTTATATGGGGTTCTGGCAGCGGATCACTCGGAGAACCAAAAAGATTCGCTGATGAACTTACATTATTCACACACCCAGGGACGCTTTGAGCCCCTTAAAAGTAAGGCGCGAACACCCGCCTAGAGTGACGCCTCAATTAGATACTGGTTTTAAATCAAATTACTGAAATCCCAAGGTCACTGCGGCGTCTGGCCGGGGGATTTCCAGACCCATTTTTGCGTCTGCAAGTCGCTGAGTCGTGCCGTTTGAAGCTTAATGGACGGCGCTGAGGATTCGGAGGGTAGGTGTAATTAAGTGATCCCAGACTAGCGATAACTGTTACCAGGCTTAAATGTGTTGAAGCTCAGTCGGTAGAGCGGGCCTCCCGTGAACAGGGGCTTTGTCCTCGCTGCAGTGGCCCCCGGGCTCGAGTCCCAGCCTGGGGCCCCTTGCTGGGTGTCACCCCCCCTTCCTGTTTCCTGTCATCTCTGAAGCCATCCTATCAATAAAGCCATACAAAGGCCCAAAATCCTGCCACAATTTGTGAAAGATGGGTGAAAACAGTGTTTCGAATGAAGACGACATAAAAGATTCAATCTCAGGCTGATCAGCTGTTATACAGGAGTTACGATTCCGACTGGCGCTGTATAATAAATTCATAAATCGATAACCCGTCTGGATTTGTCTCTGCAGCCCCGCTGGGCTCTGCTATCTGCAGCCTGAAGGACATGGCTTCTTGCACAGCGCGGAGACCCGTCGAGTGGATGCGCGGCACAACGGAAGGCGGCCGTCTAAATCCCACATTGTGCTACAAGGTCACTGTGTGGAGCTCAGGGGGGAGGAAACACTGCGTCTGTTCCTGCAGCCACTTCACTGTGTACTTCAAGCCAGCGTTTTTTTTCAGCGCTGCGTCAACTGGTGGTGGTGGAAACGTCCACGTTTCAGCTGGGGAGAACCCTAACTGGGAGAAAAGATGTTTTTACATTCGCAGATTTTGTTACTAACAGTTAAAAGCCAGCCGAGTGCGAAAATGGAATTAATTTCACATTTCCCGATTAAAACTTTCAAGTGTTTCCATTTGAAGCTTTTCTGTTCCTCATTTGGAGTTTCACCCTTGATGTTTTCACTTTCGATTTTTAGATTCGCAATTTTTAATTTTCAGCTCGAGCGTTTCTATTTTGGCTCATGCGTTTTCAATTCCGCATTTTCAAATTGGCTTTTTCTGTTTGACTGTGGCCTGATTAGTGACGAGTGTGGCACGATAATAACCTTTAATTAAATTTTCCATTTGGATTTTTTGATTTAATTATGTCTTAAAATATGTCCCATTCAGAGTATGATCTACTCATATTCATAGCCCAATAATCAGCGGGCTAATGGTTTTATTTTCATCATTAATCCATGTTTGTAGCCTGTGGTTAACACTGTAACACACCTGAGGTGAGTCGGGGAACGGCACTCTCCGCAGTCCTTCCGATTCTCTCTGTTGTCGCCGAAGGAAATTGCGGGTGTTTCTTTGACGACAGCTGAACGAAGCATATCTCTCATCAGCAGCGCCAGTCTCTTGGTGGCCCTTGGTGGCCCTCGGTCTTCCACTGTGGGGGCTTTGATTGAATTCAACCCAACGCTCACCGGGAGGGAGGCGGAGTGAACGCACGCCGTGACCGAAAAATCGTCAAGCCAGGAATTGTTGTCACTCTCCATTGTACTGAAGAAGCTATGTTTGTCACTGTCAGTAAAGGGTCCTAGAGTTATGTGTCACCGTCCATGGTCCGGACCAGTTAGATCTGTCGCTGATCCCAGAGCAGCAGGGTGACGTCCTGATACAACTGTTGAACTGATGTTTGGGCTGAGCAACGATCTGATGGAGACGCAGAAGGACAAACCAAGACGACCTGTACACAAACTGAAGTTCAGGTAGCTCAGTGGATTGGAAGACTGTCATGAAGTTCTGAGGTTGTGGGATCAATCCTTAAGTTGGTCTGAAGTTTGAAAACCACTCTTCAAATAAAAGAGTCAAAAGCTCCTGACTCTTTATGAAGTTGCTGCTCAGAAGAACGAGTGAAAAACTCTGAGAGACTCTTCAGTCTTTGCCTCCTGTTAGCTCAGCAGGCTAAATCCAAGGTTGGAAGTTTTAAGGTCGTGGCTTTGAGTCTTGATTGAATTTTTTTGAGGGTTGACGTTCAAAAGAGTGAAATCTGAAAGAAAAGAAGAGCATCAGTCAGATCTGTTAGCTCAGGCTGATAGTGGGGGGAAGATGTTTTTACATTCACAGATTTGTTATAAGCACATAAAAGACAGCCGAGTGAATTAAAATGAATAAATAGAGGATGGATAACTGTGGACAGCTACAACCTCAAAAAATCTCTCATTAAAAAAACCCTGAGATCTGCTGATTACTGCTCCTTGATATTTTTTTATTGACGGACTTGAAATGCAAATGCGAAATGGAATTAACTTCACATTTCCCGATTAAAACTTTCAAGTGTTTCCATTTGAAGCCTTTTCTGTTCCTCATTTGGAGTTTCACGTGTGATCAATTTTTAGATTCGCAATTTTGAATTTTCAGCTCGAGCGCTTCTATTTTGGCTCGTGCATTTTCAATTCCGCATTTTCAAATTGGCTCCTTCTTTCTTAGTGTAACTCTGGCCTGATTAGTGACGAGTGTGGTACGATAATAACCTTTAATTCAATTTTCCATTTGGGTTTTTTTGATTTAATTATGACTAAACGTATCTCCCATTCAGAGTAGGATCTACTCATATTCATAGCCCAATAATCAGCGGGCTAATGGTTTTATTTTCATCATTAATCCATGTTTGCAGTCTGTGGTTAACACTATAACACACCTGAGGTGAGTCGAGAACGGCATTCCCCCTCATTTCCACCTCCAGCGCTGATTTTATCTGAGTACATGTTTACATCCTTTAAGTCCCGTGGAACTCATCTTGATATGGTTCTCTACAGACAGGACTTTCATTTCATGAGATCGTTTTTCGCACTCTTTCCGACTCTCAGAGGTGCCATAATATTGTAGTTACCCCACCAGGCTTCACTCCATATACCCCCCCACACATTTAGACTGTCTAAATTAGGAAGTACCACAGCTGCTCCCCAGGCATCTTAGTTAACGAGAAAGTTCTCTTAATCTTAGCTTTAGTCTTACTTGCCTGCTTAAATAGGGAGTATGAACAACAAAGGAAAAAGTGAAAATTTTCAATTACCTCCTCTCAATAATTCAAAGGAGGCTTTGTCTCAGTAGTTGAACCTGTCCGGCTGGGGATCAAATCGCGCAAGAAAAAAACCCAGATGAATGTCCTCGCAGCCATCAGTCTTTCTCCGCAGTCCTTCCGATTCTCTCTGTTGTCACAGAAGGAAATTGTGGGTGCTTTTATAACTAACCAAACGATCCAAACAGAACTCCATGTAGCTCAGTGGGTTGAGGGACTGTCATGAAGTTCTGAGATTGTAAGTTCAATCCTTGAGCCGGTCTGAATTTTGAAAAACGCTCTTCAAATCAGAGCTTCAAAAGCGCCTCCCTCTTTATGAAGCTGCTGCTCAGAAGAACGAGTGAAAAGCTCTCAGAGACTCTTCAGTCTGTACATCCTGTTAGCTCAGCAGAGTAAAACCAGGGTTTGAAGTTCTGAGGTTGAGGGTTCAAGCCTTGCTTGAACCTTGGATTTGAATCTTATGATGCTCAGTGAAGTTTGAAGTACGGATTGAAAAGCGCCCGGAGAAGAACTCCCAGTGCGACGGGGACTTGGTGGCGCGGTTGGATCGCAATGTGGCTGGCAGTAACCAAATGGTACTTGCACCGGTTCGATACCTGCCAGGTCAGCTGCCAGTACCCGGAGCCGGGGAGGGGGCCGTGTCCCCTCCTGCGTTTCCTCAGAGATTGGAAACAGGGCGTTATGGGACGATGAACCATCAGCAACTGAAATTTTGTTGAAGTGTGAGGATGCGACGAAGTTTTAAAGATGTAGGAAGAAGAGTAGAAGAAAAGTGCATCACATCATCTTTCAATTAATCAATCTTTTTATTACCATAACCGTAGTGGAGAGAAAAACATATCATTCACTGTTTCATGTAACTTAACATTACAATGAGACGTAATGTTAACTGTTTATTAGTAAGTCATCACACTGAAGAAAAGTGCATTACGTCATCTTTCAATCAATCTTGGTAACAGTGGAGAGAAAAACTTATATCGTTCACTGTTTCATGTAACTTAATATAACCCGGACTTCGACGTAACCTGGGGGTCAAAGGCATAATGCATGGGGGTCGTCCCCACTACGGATCTCATAGTGACTCAAAAAAAAGAACTGGACTCTGCCTCGACGGCTGTATCTGTATGCAAAGTTGTAAACTTCCAGGAGAGCCAGAGAACAAGATGAAAACATTAACATGAATAACAAACGTTGAAACTTCACCTCAGCCTGTCAATATCTTGGAGAACTCCCATGATGACACACATACATCTGTGAGTACACACGTTTAACACCTCATTGCGTCACTGTGAATGAATGACTGTACATTTATTGAATTTATTTGTCACCGTTCATGGCCTTGATTCAAGAGTTGTGTGTCTCTGTCCATGATGCTGAATAGTTAGAGCTGTCACTTCTCATGTTTTGTTGCTGAATCAAGAAACGTGTTACTGTCAACGAATCAATTAAAGAGTGGTCCGTCACCGTCCGTGGTACTAAATCAGCCAAGCTTGTCGCTGTCCTTTCCTTCTGATTTAAGAGTTGTTTGTGACAGTCTGCGGCTCCGAATCAAATGAAGCAAAGGATTTATGTTGGTCAGTGGTTTTGATTCAAAAGTTGTGTGTCACAGTAATGTTAATGTTTCTCAAAAGGAAAATTAACATGAAAATCAGATTCAGAACTCTGATGGTCACATTAACTGCTCGGGGAGTATTCTGTGACACTGTCCCTTGGCCTGAGTCCAGGAGATTGGGTAACTGTCAATGCTTTGAATGCTAAAATGTGTCACTGTCCGTGGTGCTGACTCAAAAGATGTGTGGTGCTGTCTGTGGTGCTGAATCAAAAGATGTGTGTCGCTGTCTGTGGTGCTGAATCAAAAGATGTGCGTCGCTGTCTGTGGTGCTGAATCAAAAGATGTGTGTCGCTGTCTGTGGTGCTGAATCAAAAGATGTGCGTCACTGTCCGTGGTGCTGAATCAAAAGATGTGCGTCGCTGTCCGTGGTGCTGAATCAAAAGATGTGTCGCTGTCCGTGGTGCTGAATGAAAAGATGTGCGTCGCTGTCCGTGGTGCTACGGGCCAGACTTTAAGGGTCGTATTCACTGTTCCCAGAGAGGAGTTGATTGTTTAAAAACTGTATTACATGAGCACATGTGCTTTATTTTTTAACTTTATTTCAACTTATGGGACATAATTACGCAAATTATAATAATTAGGGAGTACTGAAGTACACTCTGTATCTGTGTAATTCAGGTGGTAATCTGGTATTCAGCAGCATGTGGGGGAGTATATTTTGGAGGATAACCTTCCCACTCAGTTATTCAGACATATTCATTTATTCTGCCAATTATTGTGATGTAGCCACGGGCGGTGTCTGGAATGACAATAGTCCGCTCTTACCTTGTAACCTCTCCTCCAAGGACGAGATCAGATGAGATATCGGAACAAGTATCGGAGCGCTGGGCGGTCCGGACCTCGCACCTCCTGTGGTTGAGTTTGAGGATTCTAACAGTTTCTTGTACGAATACAAAGAAATCTTTTTTTTTCTTTTTTTTTGGCTCTGGTGTTGTTTCATTCACTAAAATTGTCCCAGCAGCTCATCTTCAGTCCTCTGCTGTGTAGCTCGGCTGTGTAATTTAGCGTCTTATTGACCTCCCCTTTATGGAACTTCAGTTGCTTTTCGGTTCGTGTTTATTTCATTATTTCTCCTTCTTCTCGGCAGCCCTTTGTTGTCGCTCCTTTCTTCTCCCTTTGTTGCAGGTGCAATTCCAGCCTTTTCTCTTCTAATCTATTATTTGCCGTTTTCTTTTATTGCTCATTCTTGTGAAATTAAACCCAAAGCAAAACACACTTTCTGTTTCGCTGCTTTGGTGGAGAAAAGAAAAGAATCAGCTGGATATATGTATATATATATATATATATATATATATATATATATATATATATATATATATATATATATATATATATATATATATATATATATATGTATATATATATATATAAAAAAAAGCATACTACCAAAGACCTATTTGAATCTAATTCAGTAATACAAGACATCTTAGCTTGAATAGTTTAATGCTGTTTTACTTTGTTTATATGTGGCTTCAAACTGTGTTCTGGGGAGCTTATTTTCCTCTGAGAACAGCTTGAAGAAAAATGTATATTTCTGAGTTTGTATTATTGTAAATATTACCATTCAGAGTTTTTTTTCTCCAAAAGAAAAATATACAGTTCCCCTTTAAATATTCCGCAGTTTACATACACCAAAACAGATATATAATGCATATAAAACAACCCCACTGCTGGCTAACTAGCTCCACCACACAGTTCACAAAAAAAAAAAAATACCGAAAGACTGGCCCACAACACAGCACGCCTGCATTAGCTTTGCTAGACTGAGTGCACAATGAAATGAGGATTAAAAACCTTGGAAATAAGCCCGGAAACCATTCGAACGGAGGACAACCTGCTTTTCTACTGTCACACACTAGATGACCGAGAGGAAATGACTGAGTAACCACCCTAATTTCATAAAGATTGCGGGGAGGAAAAAAAAAACCCAAAGGAGATTTGATGTTTTTGTGGCAAATACCTGGAGGCTAAGTAAAAACAATGAGCACTGATTGAGATTTACCACTTTAATAATGCCGCAATTGTGCCGTGGTTGGAGATGTGAATGGCTAAATGGAAAAAAAACGGTGATACATGGCGGAGCACAAATTAAAGTTACAATAGATACAAATGGAAAGGGCCCTGCGAGATGTTTCTCCTTTGTCCTCAGAAGACGGCCTTGTTCGAAACATCCCATCCAAGAATAAATAAAATGCTCGAAAAGATGCATTTAATATCAGTATTATTAATGATTCAGATCCTAATTTGCGTTTTTTAAATCAAGGGCTTGTGTCAAGGAGGGAAACTGAAAGGATTCTATCTTTGGAAAAACACTTTTTCCCCCCCTGGGAGCAGCTCGGCATTAATTCACTCCTGCACAAAGCAGCAAAAAAAACTGCTTATGACAGATACATATGTAGCTGTCATTCCTATGATCCAATGATTACCTCTCCGTTACAGGCTCCAGGCTCTAAACCGGTCACATAAACGCCACCCGGCGAGAGCGAGAGCGAGAGAGGGAGGCTGCTGTATATTGTCATGTGCTGCCGAGACCATTAAACTGTCCCGGTGATCCACGGCGCGTATATACATGTGTTTGCATGGGCAGGGTGGGGGGTGTTATACATATCATAAAACAATGAACTCCCACGTGCATCGTTCACTCGCAGGTCTTTTTATTGCAATTTGGTATTTATGTTCGGCCCGACTTGTTTAGGGTGTATTGATTGCGCAGACTGATGATGCCGTTTGATGAAAACGGCGGTTTAATTGAAGGTGCACACACCGAAGATCCATTTAGGCCTGCTGATGGTTACGAGAGCGCGGATGAAGAAATAATTGCGGCGGGGGAAAAGTCGATCTAAAGTGAGAGGTAATCATTAGAAATGCTTTTAAAAGTTTCAAGTTTTGTTTGAATGTTTATTTCGGCCGCTCTCATCAGATTATTTCCGAAAGCAAACTTCCACGATTTGTGTCTCACTGTTATGATATTTTATTTTCCCCAGAACACTGTTTGAAGCTAGAAAGGTGGCGGGGTCCGCCAAATATAAACAAAGTTAAACAGTATGAAATTATGTTGTCCTTTAAGGTCAGTTTGTTCATTTAGTTTATTCAGTAATGAAAACAAAGACAGTTTGTTTATGAAGTTTGTTTAGGCATAAAAGAGACTGATTTACTTTGTTTATATGTGGCGGACCCTGCCACCTTTCTAACTTCAAACAGTAACCCCTTTCACACTGCCGTTTGGGTGCGGCTTCTGTGCGCCAATTCTCCGCATCCGTCCCAGTGTGAATCTCTCCGATGCGGCGAGGGGTGCAATTTCGCTCCGGCGCTGATACGTCTCTGGAGGTAGTGTCAGGGCCGCATTATTGGCGAGCCGAACCAGTGTGAACGGATAAGCCGGCGGCGCGTATCGAGGGCGTGTCGATCGGACGGTCTGTTAACTACACAGGTCCTTCACTCAACTTAATACAGAGAAATGTCCCACAAAGCAACGTTACAGGACCAAACAACAGTAACGTAGTAACTGTAACTGTCTCTGGCAACTTATATGAGGAAAATAATACCGCAGATATGAGCGGAGAAGCCTCTGTCCTCCGTCTGTCCTCCTGTCTGTCCTCCCGTCTGTCTGACCGACACATTTCTGCCCAAAAAACAGCGTCTGTCGGCGGCAAAAAACTTAAACTCACCAGTGTTTGTGATGAAAATAAATCACCGTGACGGTCAGCCCTCCAGACCGAGACTTCGGTGAACTTTCCCCCGGAGGACAGCCTCCGTCCCCGCGAGTCAGACAGCGTCCAGTTTACTGATGGTGATGTAGGCTAATTATGTAATTTAGAGCGCGGGTTTAGATTGACAGGGGGGACACCGGGGAAACACCTTGAAAACACACCTACGTCATCATCATGACGTATACCGTCACGCCTCTTTAGGAGCCGCAGCGCCGGATTTCTGTGTGAATTCACGTCGGTTCGTCTTTAATGCGGAGCTGCTTCGCTCTGTGTGAATCGCTATGGGCGGAGAATTGCCGAACCGCCGCTGCGGAGATAATGCGTCTTCTCCTGTGTGAAAGGGGTTAGTGTTCTGGGGACCTTATTTTCCTCTATGAACAGCTTGTTTATACAGTTCATATTTCTGAGTTTGTATTGCCTCAAACAGTTTGGATTTTCTCTCTAAAACTACATAATGTCCCTTTAAAGAGGAACAATCTACAGCTCTTGTTTAGAGGAGTTGAGGCTTTATTCTGGTACATTCATTCTTTGTAATTAAGGCTGACAGGCAACTTTCATCCTTCCTTACTTTCGTCCCAACCTTGACATCACATGTGTATCAACTTCCAAAGACATAATAATCTGTGGTGAAAATAAAAGAGATGCTGCGAGAAAAGTAAACTGAAGTCTGACTGAAGAGCTCTGATGACTAACCAGAGGTTAGCCTTCTCTTTCTGCTCCTGTCCCGCCGTCACATCCGTGTGAGTAAGTGTTACAGCTGAGGAGCTGTAGCCAAGGCAACAAGGTCGGACGAAGACAAGTCCGAGACTAAGACCTTGAAGCCGGTGGAAATGTTATGAATTGAGCCCCATGGAGACTGAGCTCACATTTCCAAGGTAGAACGTTACAAAATAGATGATGACAGAAGTCCTCTCACAAAGGCCAGGCACTTTGGTTTTATTTTGGTTGACATTGATTTACTTCCTCATCGACAGGGTTCACTCGAGAACGTCCGGGGTTTATACAAAAATGATACCAGTGTCAGAAAGGACTTCAGCACAGCAGCCCAGTTGCCAAAAGAAATGTTGACAAGGAACATTCGAGCAAAAACAGGATATGTTGAAACTTTTTAGGTTCAGTTTTCAGCTTCATCGCTGTGCTAATGGTCTGGTTAGGTTTAAGTGTTTTGGTTTATTAGACCACGTTTTGGTTGCAATATTCAGTCTGGAAATTATCCGGAGGTCTCCTTCAAAAGATCTGGTGGTGACACATATACAAATGTTAAAACACAGTGTTAACAGTGGTCACTGGCTAACTGTCTAACATGCTGGATTGGTGTCAGGGAGTATGTGAGTTTATGCACCAATCCCATGTCACGTAGTTTAGTGAGACCTCACCCCTCCCAGCAGCCTCTGAATGTATATACTGTGTTGGGCATCAATAGTAGGGCAGGTGTGGTTATTAGTCATTAATTAATAATTAAAATTAAATATGATTTAATATAAATTATAATTAAATCATTAAAATGGGGCACCACCCTGAAATCAGTCTCATAATAGAAGGGTTCACTTTAAATGTAGATATTTATGAAATATTTACAACTAAAAGAACAGTGAAGGAAGTGAATCCGAGCACTGACCATCACAACCAGATAAGAGCACAATATTATGCACAAAATAATCACAGAAAACTGTACAATATAATATAATTTATTCACATAAGCACCTTGATCAAATCAGTAATACTCTCAATAACAAAATCTATCACTAGACTAAAGCAGCTATGAAACTAAACAAACAAACTCAAGCACAAACCAACAAGCATGTAGTGTGTGTGTGTGTAACAAAGAAAGAGCCGAAATGGCGGCCGTAGTCAAAGACACAAGATGGCGAAGAGCCAAAATGGCGGTTACGATCTCCTGGAACATAACGTCATGGCGTGTTCTGTGAAAGGACTACTAAAATGGCCACAAATGGCGGGATTTGAACAACGGCGATGGTTACAACACCGCTGGCTTCGTGTGTACTTTTGGATACACACATACACACACAAGATAATGTTTGAAAAGGTAGCAGTGCTACCACGAAGCATATATAATATGAAAGGGGTTCCCACAGGGCACACGTATCAAATGTTATAGTTAGGTTATTAACCACAAGTCTCCAAGGAGTCACTTATAAGATTTACACGTGTGTCTGCGTAACCCCTAATGTGTGTGTAGTGTACGTGTGGGAAAGAGACAGACAAAGACAAAAGGGGCTAACGCCCTTAGCGGCGGCTACGATAACACGTGGTAACGTACTCCACAACGTGGAGACTCAGATCGGCTCGTGATGAGCCGAAATGAACACAAGCAAGCAACATGTTTACGAAGTAAAACAAACAGCATAAAAAAGGGGACTCGGCGGTCCACAAGCTCACACATTGTAGCTCACAAGCATACAACACACATACAATGCAACTCCTAGCATCTGCCCAGACACTAATTAAAATAAGCCTCACTTATAGTTGCGTTTCCATAATTATTACCGATTATTGGCGGTTGCAGCGTCCTGCGTGGGCTGTTAAAACAGCGTGGTGGACACGGGCATGGAGAAAAACGGACGTTTTGTGTGGAAAAAAAATCCTCCTTCTGCAGGTGGTGAAAGCAGCTGGTTATACAGCTACTATCCTGGATCCGGAGCGTGTTTGGTAACGCACGGCCGTCTGACTCGTCCGGCGAGGTGAAACACTGCGGCCTTCGGCGGTTAAAATCCAAACACATGGTTGCTCCCTTTGAGTAACGGTTGCGCTGACGAAAGCCGTAGCTTACAGCAACTACGGCAACAGTTCTTCTTCTACTTCTCCTTTCATCCGGTCATTGCGGATGTGACGATGCATTCAGGTGCAATCGGACAATGGGAGATGGGAGTTGCCAAACCTGTAGAGGGCTGTGTCAAGCAGGCGCCACCTACTGGACATTAGGGTCAATGCACTTTCCTTTGTTAGTGCAATTGAGGTCACTCTGATATCAGGCCCATGTGAGGGTCCCAACAACTGTATATACATACAGACACCAATCCAGCATGTTAGACAGTTAGCCAGTGTTTTATATACACACATAACATGCACACACTTTATTCTGGTAACACTAGAATAACCATTAATAAATGGTAACTTTATAGAGTTTTTATAGATATATAAATTCCTTTATTAGTCTCAGGAACGGGGAAATTTGTGCGTCACGGCAGCCAAAGGACAGTTCAATATAACAATATACAATAATGATAGTAAAAAATGACGATATAATAAAGAGGTAAGAAATAGAAATATAATCGTATATAAATAATATGTACAAATATAAACAGTGTAATTATAAACAGTTAGCGGACGCTAAAGCGACCTACAGTAATTCATACATACATTCATACACTGATGGTGGTGACTGCCCAAGGACACTTTGACTTGCTGACCAGGAGAATCGAACCAGCAACCTCACAATAACAAGACGCTGAACTAGACACTAGAACTTAAGTACGTTTATTTCACTGTCAACAAACAATGAAATCTTTCAATTGCCCAATAATTTGGTTTAAAACATACAGAAATTACATCACTTTTACCAATAATTTAGTAAAGTTTAATTAACTATAAATGTACTGTTTATTAATGTGGTTTAAAAAGTGTTTGTATATAACGTGATCTTGTTCGTACAAGGTCCACACCCTAAACACAAATAATGCATCATTTCCTGTAGTGGCCTTCTGACACACATCACTAGTTTAAAATAATTTTTCATGAGCAATTCTTATAAAACCAGGAGAAGTTATCAAGCGGATAAAAACAATATAGTCTCCAGACCCCAAACAGACAACAATCCATTTGAAAAACATAAAAACACAATGAGAGTGTTCATAATTCATACATCAACGTTAGAAATGCAATCACTCCCTCGCATTTCTTCAGAGAGCGCTCGGCCCGGGCAATAAGGCTGTCAGGATCATCAAACGCCTCGCACGGAAAAAACAAATATCATGTTGGACAGGATCTTGTCAGGGGATCATCTCTCCAAATCTGTGAACTTTTACGGAGGCAAAAAAAACAAACAAAGGAGCGCGTGCTTAGAACACGGCTCTCATTTGGCCTCCAGGTCACATCGGATTGATGTCGGAGACTTTATCACATGTCAGTAATGAGCTCTCCTCCAGCCGTCTGAGCCTTAATGAAAACGTGAAGTATGTTCCAAAGCAGTTTCTTCATATCGTCTCTCTCTGTGATTCTGACCCCTTGCACCCTTCATTTGAACAGTAATTGCTTGTAAGGAAGACTGAGAAGAAAAAAAGTCACATGTCATAATACAGTAATTGTTAGTGCGTGTCATTCATCCAATGTCCATACTTTCCTCCACATGTATGTTATGTTGCCTGTTATATCAAACCAAATATTTGTCTACCGTTTTTTTTTCCTTCTGTGCCGTTGCTTTGATGGCATTTTCCCCTCACCAGCCGACCAATTGAGATGAACATCTACGAAGCACTTCTCCCATCTGCTTGTCACTGGCTCCCATTTATCATGAATAGCTTATGAAACTTCTTTTCATATGATTTCATGCCAGTTACACCTTGAGGTCAGGAGTACTCTCGCTGAATGTCTATGCCAGGAAGAAAAATAGACCTATTCAGCAGCGCTGAGCTGGCTTCCCGGCTCGGTTGCCATGCGAACTGCATACACAATGTGTGTGTACATTTCATATGTGTTGTATAAACATTTCTACACCATTTCACATCCATGTTACATGTTTATGAGCTGATTGTATGTTGGGATGATGGGATGGTGGTGGTGTGACAAACGGAGACCATTATCGAGATGGCATTTCAACAACTGTAAGCTTGAAACCACCAGAAGAGACCACTGTGAAACCATTGGATATTTTAAACAAGAGACCACTGTGAAACCACTGGATATTTTAAACAAGACACCACTGTGAAACCACTGGATATTTTAAACAAGACACCAATGTGAAACCACTGGATATTTTTAATGAGAGACCACTGCTTGAGACAGATTCAACTGTTTCAACAATTATGAGTGTGAAACCACTGGAAATTTTTAGAAAGTGGCTTCTATGCAACAGACCACTGTTCCAGTCAGCGTTTCAAACATTCTTAAATGTGAAAACACTGAATATTTTTTACATGGGACCACTTTTTGAGTAAACGCAAATCTTTAGATATTTTTAAGGAAGGACCACAGTTGGAGACGTTTCCACATTTGTAAGTGCAATCTTCAAGTTCGTTATGTGTTTAACATTTGTAAGCGTGAAACCACTGGATATTTTCAAAGAGAAGTCTGCACTTTTTCCTGCGTGCAACTTTCCCCCAAAAAGGATATTTTTTTAAGGAGACGTTGGGGCAATTTCTACATCTAGCTAAACCTGCTAAGCCAAAACCTGATCTTTTCCTAACCCTTACAGAGTTATTTTTGTGCCTAAACATAACCAGATCATAAGCACAAGCGCTGTCATGACATACAATTGATGAGTGAACATAAAGAAACGTAGAGTTGCAACATATCCATGGTTTATAGACATGACCAACATTCATTCTGCCAATTGGGTTGGGCTATCGTGGTAAAAAAATAATTAATTGTGGCATCTTAGAGAACAACTCAAGCTCCATTGTGACTGGTTTTGACCTGTTTGGCGAATATATATAAAGCATAATTGTCATAACTGTACTGTAAAGCAACACAGCAAGAGACAGAGATGTATATATATTGTATATACATATAGAGAGGCAGACAGAGAGAGAGATACTAGACATGGGTAAAAATACGAAGCCTTGCTCTGCTTCATGGCCAGACCATTAAAAGCCTTCAAAAGAAAAACACATCACTTGCGAGGAAAAACAGAAAGCAAGGTCCCTGAAACAGGATTCAGGCCAGGCTTTTATATGTAAATGTTTACGTAGGCAGATGTATAAAAGAGGAGGGGGAAAAAAAAGATGTTTGAGAGGCAAGCAATATGCTGTTGGCTGACTAAGCATGAGCGATGGCAGTGCTTTAAAAAACAATTAAGGGATGGAAGGATGGAAATCAACTTTTTACTTAACTGCAGCACAGTCACGGCTGGTGTAAAAGTGTACAACCAGTTTGTAGAACCAGTAAGACGCGCCGAAACACCCTACTGGTGCACCAAACCAGTCTATTTAAATAAATCAAAATAAAAAATACTCTGCTCGGAACACTAATATTTGTCTGATATGGTTTATGCGCAAAAAAAGTAGAATTACCACATCAAACTCAAAAAATGTACAAATTGCTTGTCAAGCCATCCGTCCAAAACCTCAAGACTCTTCATTTACTGCAGCGAAAAATGACATTCAAGAAGCCGGAGACAGCAAATGCTTGACATTTTAGCTTGAAAAAATTACTCAAAATGACTCACCCAGCGCTCCTGATTTCTTCAACGATGCGCCCTCTTAAAACTGAAAGCGTTGCAGTCAAGGAGTTCATCTGTGCTGTCTGAGATGTTCCTTGAAACACAGCAACACAGTCTACAGAACATAGTTTAGACATAAAACATTTCTTTTTCAGAGTCTAAGCTGTACAAAATAACTCTCTTAAGTTGAAAAAAAACTCCACATAAAATAAGATTCATCGATAAAGAACTATCCTGACCATCGAGTTCCTATGACAGTCTCAACCCTCCATTGTCCCCACAGTTACTTTGTTCCAGTATTTGAGTACAAGTAAAAAACTATTTTTCCACATTTTCACCTAATTGTAAAAATGTAATGGGGTCAAGACTGAATTCAATAATAGCCTTTAGCATGGTTAGCGATGTCTTCATTATTGTACACAAAAAAGAAACCCAAAAAACAAACAATTATATAACACATATATATTGTATTGAAATGTACTAAAGACAAACATCAAGTTTCAATCATTGCTGTTGCATGCTGGGAAGTCTGCTGATTAGCTGTGGATAAGGCCCCCCCCTCCCCTTACGTAAACTTAACATACTCAACTAAACTCAACATATGATTTTGGCAGCTTCAAGTCCTCCATGTATCACGAGTCGGTTCTCCGAGACTCTCCACGTTCTCCAAACTTGGTTGCATTCCACTGTACCCTTGACGCTGACGATCAACTGTTGAGCGTTGACGCTTCCGCAACAATTTTATCAAGAATATTCAGCTTCCTGCCGCTTTGATAACGCAGAGTTGAGCCCAAACGACTCCTGATTCGCGGGCGGCAATGTGAATCTCTTCCTGTAATTACTGAAAGGATTTGATGGCATGCCGGACTTTTGTATCACCAGCAGCCTCGCAGTCCTTAAACCCCGTATCTGTACAAGTGTACTCAAAGTTACTGTCAGAAAATATGCAATTTAACCACGTGCATATGGCTCTAACTGTAAAAATGTCTTCTATCATTGCTTGCAGCCCAACAAAAGGAAGGTTTAACACTATGAAGACTTTCCAAAACGGACGACAGCGCTGACTTGTTTTCAAAGCACTTTACGGCGATGCGATAGACTTCAATGTCACGAGGCGTCAGCGCGCTGCTTCAAAGCCGTAATTAAATTCATCTCCTTTAAGGCGAGCGACTACAGTGTTGGGCCGTGGTCGTACTGCGAAGCGCTGGATGCTCAGTGAAGGGCGGATGCAGTTTGTGGATAGATGCGCATCGATTAACCGTCAAACATTCTGCTGATTCCCCGTACGGCGTCGTCGCTCGATGCATCGGGCGCGGCGGTGCTGCCTCCGCCAATAGCCGTATCGACTTCCAGTCTGCACTTGACCTGTCTTTTTCTGTACATGACACATGTGCGAGACCACTGCTGCATAATTTAACAAAAAAAAAGGCGTCACAAAGGGACTCAGGCCTGCAGTTCTCGGTACATGAACTCGACGACAGTTCATCAGCCAGTGACATCACCTCTCACTTTAACCCACATCGCAGCTGGCTCAAACGATGATCCGGCGCGCCGCTCCCGCTCTGTTATCAAATATGAATAACTAAAGGTTTGGCAGGCCGTCAGACGACGCTCAAAAATCTGCTTCCAGGTCACCTCATCTCGCTCGCTGATCAGACGTTATTTACTCCCGACGCATGAATCACCGCGAAAAAAAACCCCAAACAGCCGTGCCTCGTTTTGAATGCCGCCCCGCCTGTGCACGCTGAGCCGAACATGCTGATGTGAAAACAAGCTTAACATGGCTCCTGACCTTTCTGTAATTACCCGTGGAGTATTTCAGTCTCTCAAAAAAAAAAAACTCCCGCCTTTCAAGCCCTGGGAGAGAGAGAGAGCACTCCTCCCGTTTGGATGAGCGTGATCATCTGGAGGAAAAAGCGGAGCAGAGCTGATGTGGCATGTGTTCGCCCCCCCCTCCTAAAAAATCTCAGCCGGGGATTTGGGCGCCAAGGGCAAAGATCTCATGTGCTGTTTGATGAGACGATTCGCCGGGAACTGCTAAACGGAGAGGTTTAGATTCAGCGGCGAGCGCTGTCAGTCGCAAGAGCCAGGTCATGTGCCTCGCCGAACGTCTTAATCGTTTTGAGAAAGAGGGAAAATAAGTCCTCAAAAGCAGGCCAGGGGGAAGGTCAAGCAGATTCATCCCCCCCCCAAAAAAGAAACACAGAGATGGTGGCTTAGCCTGATGAAATCCCTGGATTCTTTAAAAATGTATCTCTCAGGGAGGGATTAATCCAAAGTACCTCACATTGGACATGAATTACGGCCTGTTGACGATTACATTTACTCCAGGTGATAAAAATACATGTCAAACCGTGAAAAGCACGCCCCCCCCTGCGGCACATATCACTGGCGATCGCCGATAATGTGCGTTTAGAAGGATCCGTCAGGTGTGAGTGGCGGAATGGGAGAGGGGGAAATTGCGAGCAATCTTGTAGCACGACGTTGCCGCCTGATTGAATGCTATTGATTGGCTTCAGTGTTGGCTTCTTCTCTCTCCGTGCCGACGGCGCCACGCAAACAACCGTGAGCCGTGAGAGGCGTTTGAACGGCAATCACTGCGAGACCGCCTCGCTTGTTGGCCGCCATGGTGTGTGATTATCTCAAGGACGAGGCGTGACACCGACAGCGACTAATCTCATGGAGGCAAAGGATGGACAAAACTACCAGGACAACAGTACTATACTGCAGAAAATTACAAAACTAAACAGAAACAACAATAAATAATAAGAAATACCTCAAATTTAAACCGTTTAAAGTGCAATATGTAAGAATTGGCCACCTGTTGAATCCACTGTCCTAAAGGGGACAGCATATTGAGATTAAACGCTCATTGCCGCTAACTGTTGCTGCCGTTAAGCTAGGTCGGCTGTGGCTTAGGGGTAGAGCCAGTGTCTTGTTATCGGAAAGTCGCTGGTTCAGTTCCCCTGGTCTGTATGTCAAAGTGTCCTAGCGCAAGATACTGAACCCCAAACTGCTCCTGACGTGCTGGTCGGCCACCGCCATGACTGTATGAATTACTGTAAGTCGCTTTGGATAAAAGCGTCTTCTAAATGAGATGATGATAGTTAGCTTCTACTACAATGTAACTTGGCATTTAGCAGAAACTTTTGTCCAGCCGCAATGTGAAATAATTTTATTTGAGTCGAATTATCAACAGAATGCGATATCATGACGCCTGTGTATTGTTTTGCAGAGATAGGTTCCAAAGCTAGCATGCTAACGAGCTAGCCCTGGTCCAAACCTCCTGTGCTGGCGGTCGAACACTCCCCTGGTCCAAGCTCCCAGATGGCCTAGCTACCTAGTGGTGGTTAGCAGCTGCCCTGCCCCCTCTTTGCTTTGAGAGCGAATTCGACAGGTGGCCGGATCCAAAATATTGCACCTTTAATGGTCTCCATTTTGTATTCTTCTTCATTTTTTGTCCAATTTTGGTGCACTTCCCCTTTAAATCTTCAGTGACATGGAGGTCTCTCTCAGGGTTTCCGGTTAAGTAACTCACTACGAGTCCACGGGGGGCCTGTTAGGTGCCGTACAGTAAATCCTCCTTTGGACAGACGCATTCCTCTGGTGGGATCAATATGTGGAACTCAAAGTGGATCATGAATGGGATCATAGTTAACTCAAGTCAAAATTTAAAGGTGAATTGGTCTCTGTATTGTTTCTCGTTGAGTTACGCGTAACGTCCCATCCGGGGACAGGCGCTGCGAAACTTGCTCGGCTGTACCCGCTGTGAAATGAACCCAAGCTTTACCCTCGCCCCCGTTAAAGCAAACACTAAACAAACACATCCGGGCCTTCACCTTGTCTTAGTCGGTCGCCCGGCGACTTTGCATGCGAGTGACGTACGAGCTCCTCTGGTGCTGCATCACGCTAATGCATCCGGACAGTATCTGCATCACATCAGGACACCGCCCCCCCACCCCCCGTGCAATCATTCTCTGGGATACGTTGAGCTGTGTGATTGTGTTGAGTGGTGGAAGAAGTGCTCGGATCTTTGACTCAGAACTGATACTATAAGTGTAGACATACTAGTAGTGCTAATAGTCCTGCATTTCAGATTTCACTTGAATAGATGTAGAAAATAAGCAGCAAAAATGTACTTAAAGTAGTAAAAGTGTAAGTACTCATGATGCAGAATGATAAACAATATGGTTTATCAGATTGAACAGTATACATCCTGTCTTTGTACTCTAGTCAGCTGAATATTGGCCGAAAAAGGATTTGCGAAACACTGCCAGCTCACCTTGGCGAGTCTCTGTGTGTGTCATCTCGGCAGAATGTTGTCCTGGAGACACTCGCTGGAGCTGGAACCAACGCGCGAGTCCTCTCTGTGGACAGATTTGTGAAAAAAAAGACTCATTCAGGAAACCTTGAATGTGCGTAGTTGGGATCAAAATGAAAGGCGAGGGGGGTTTGCGGGCCCCAGCGAGGGGGCCCCCCCACACTTTACGCCCCTGGCACGCTTTCAATTTCGATGCGGTCATGAAACTTTACAGGTGTGGTGGAGATCAAAATGAAGGCCGAGTTCAGAACTAGGACGACTAGTATTCTTCTCAAATACTACTCAGAGTATTAGTTACTTTTTAAGCGTTCGTCAGTAGAAGGCGTTAGATGAACGTTCTGTTCTTCTCTCGCGGTCACATCTCCAAACCTGCGTCTGCTGCAGAGTCATCAGAGTTTTCATTGGCTGTTTGTGATCAGATGACCTGACTGGCTCCAAAATGTACTCGGTACTCAATTGTGACTATAAAAGTAACTAAGTAGATTATGGTTTCATGCTTACTGAAGGAAAAATACAAAAAAAAGTAAAGGTACCGCCAAAAAATGACTGAATTAAAGTAATTTGAGTAGTTGATAGTTAGTTACTTCCAGCCCTGATGATAATAATAGAGTAATAAATAGTGGGTATTGAACGCCAACGTCATATTTTGATGACCACTTAAACGTTTGGTGGTGCTTTACAGCTGTGAATCACATTTTTGGGGGTGGTTACGATTCTGAATCTGCAGTAACTAGTAACTAAAGCTGTGAAATAAAAGTACAGAGATGTCTGAAGTGTGATACTTTACAGTCGCCAACATTAGTTAGGAATATTGGGATTTTCTTTAGTGTTTATCACTTATGTTTTGGGAATACTTTTGGCCCTCCCAACAGTAATGCGGACACATTTCATTCGACTTTTATTGCACATCCATACCCACGTACAGTGGAAATGAACACATGTTTGTTGTCTTTCCGTTTTACGTCTGAAGAAGTCTCAGTCCTGTCAGAACACTGAGAGACAGACGCACGTTTGAGGACTTTTAGGCGGACGAGGTCGAGACAGGACGAAAAAGGTTGAACGGCAGCGGCAAATAACCAGCAGACAGACAGACAGACAGACAGACAGACAGGCAGACAGACAGACAGGTGTGTGGGTTGGGAGGCATCATAAACAGTCGACGGGCCATCATGGGAGCGCTTTACAGCCACATGTAGGTGGTTCCTAATGATGTTTCCGCTGTTGCTTCTGCTGGAATCCTCCTGACTCGCTTCCATTGGTCTCCTATTGCACTGTGTGTGTGTGTGTGTGTGTGTGTGTGTGTGTGTGTGTGTGTGTGTCTGCAACAACAACAACAAAAAAATGATGTCAGAGGGAGGATGTTTAACTTTAGCATCCCGTTCTTTCTGCCCCGCTCTTAATTCCAACCGAGCACTGCAGATGGAGGAGGAGGAGGAGGAGGAGGAGGAGGAGGAGGAGGGGTGGATAACTACCTCAACTCTCCTGTGCAGCCTCCTCCTCTCTCTCTCTCTCTCTCTCTCTCTCTCTCTCTCTACTTCAGCTGATGTAACACTCTCAAACAATGGAGTGTCGTAAAAAAAAAAACAAAACAACAAAAAAAAAACCGTTCGCAGATCAGAATATGTCCAATAAGTCTGTCTTTATTCCTTCCTCTTTACAGTTGTAGATCTATTTTTGCAAAAAAAGAAGAAGAAAAAAAAAATCACAAGGGGGAGGAAGGGAAAAAAAAAAAAGAAAAACGTCACGCACACATGCGCATATAGGGTGCCACACTGACGCATCGGTTGTTGTATAGTCAACTGTTTTTTTTTTTTTTTTCTTTCTCGCCCCGGACCGAGGCATGCCTGTAGCGGATTATTGTTTTTACCGCATTCAACAGTGTTTTCGAAGCGAAGAGGGCGCAGAAAGTCGGAGGCTGGCGACCGGAGAGCGATCCGCCGAACTAACGCCGCGCGTCCGCCCGGAACGAAGAGAGAGGCGGCGGGCAGGAGAGAGAGAGAGAGAGAAAGAGGGGGAGAGAGAGAGGCAATTTGAGCCGATGAACTGAGGTATCACGATCCTAATCTGGTGTGTTTCACTTTTTTTTTCTATCATGCCAGTGAAGAGGAGCCGTCTCCTGCGGTGGCGCAAACGTCGCTTTTGCGCGTCTGGAGGGGAATAAAACTCTCCCCCACCACCAAAAAAATCCGACGCGACAAAAGTGTGTTTTTTTTTCTTTTTGGACTGATTCCCCCCTCCTTTTTTTTTTCGCTCTCTCCTCTCAGCATTCCCTCAGTCAGTCGACGGGATTTTTTTTTCTCTCTCTTCCTCTCCTTTTTGTGCCATTACAGCTCAGCAGAGGGTGTCAGATTATTCTTAGAGGCACCGCGCCGGGGATGAACACCGTCCCCCCCTCGTCTCCTTTTCTTTCTTTCTTTTTTTTTTCTGGGGTTGGCGATTCCCCTTCCCAGCACGGCAGGGAAAAAACGGAGCTATACGAGGCAAGACCTGCCGGAGGATGTGAATAAAAACTGAAAAAATCAAAAAAACACAAGAGGGGGATGCGGGTGTTTCGCAGCGGTGGGATCGCCTCTGAAGCTCCAGAAGCGCAGGGTGTGAATTCAGCACCAGGGGAGAGGGGGACAGCTCCCGACGCAGCAGCAGCAGCAGCGGCAGCACGCAGCGCGGCCACGGGGAGGAAGAAACGCACGGATTTGGCTCATTTTCGCCTGCCAAGGTCAGTGAAACAACGCGGGGGGAGAGGAGGCGGAAAGATGTGCCGGACTGTGGCGCCGCTTCTTTCGTCCGAGCTCCTGAAGGAGGCTGCGCGGATGTGAAAGAGACGTTTTTTTCTTCCTCTGTGTGTGTGTTTTTTTTTTCTTCCTCCCTCATGCGCTTCGGTTTTTTTTTACCGAACCCCCCCTCCTGCTTCTACCAACCAAAAAAAAAAAAGTCTGGACACAAGCGCAGGTTAGATTGCAGCATGGATGCGCTCTGAAAGAGACTGCCTTATCTCCTCCCTAGATTTTTTTTTTCTCCCCCTCTACAATCTTTTTTCTTTTTCTTTCCCCCCCCTCCTCCTCCTCGTCTTCTTCTTCTTCTCCTCCTCCTCTCGCTCTCCTCCTCGCATCGATGTCGACCGAATCTCGCGGCTCGCGCGTCTTGACGACCTGGGAATGAATCGCTCACGCTGAAAAAAAAATGCTGCTCTGGATTGTCCTGCTGAATGCGGCTCTTTGTGTTGCCAGTGGAAATGTTACAAGGGACGTTTGTAAGGAGCAGATATGCTCCTGCAACGAGGTCGAGGGGGATCTGCACATAGACTGCGAGAAGCGGAGCTTCAGCACGCTGCGGCACCTCACCGGCCCCAGCTCGCAGTTCTATCACCTGCTGCTGCACGGGAACTCGCTGTCCAGGCTCTTCCCCAACGAGTTCGCCAACTTTTACAACGCCGTGAGCCTGCATCTGGAGAACAATGGCCTGCACGACATCGTGCCCGGCGCCTTCCTCGGGCTGCAGCTGGTGAAGAGGCTGCACATCAACAACAACAAGATACGCTCGTTCCGGAAGAGCACGTTTCTGGGGCTGGACGACTTGGAATACCTCCAGGCCGACTTCAACCTGCTGAGGGACATCGACCCCGCCGTTTTCAGGGACCTAAACAAACTTGAAGTGTTGATACTTAACGACAACCTCATCAGCGCGCTACCTATCAACGTGTTCCAGCATGTGCCCATCACGCACCTCGACCTGCGGGGGAACCGGATCAAGACGTTGCCTTACGAGGGCATCCTCGAGCAGATCCCGGGCATCGCGGAGGTGCTGCTGGAGGACAACCCGTGGGACTGTAACTGCGACCTGGTCTCGCTGAAGGAGTGGCTGGAGAACATACCGCACAACGCGCTCATCGGGAGGGTGATCTGCGAGGCGCCCACCCGCCTCCAGGGCAGCGACCTGAACGAGACGTCGGAGGCCGACCTGTGCCCCTCGCAGAGCGGCGGCGTGGACACCAGCCTGGTGGCCCCGCCCACCCAGGAGGAGATCTCCGAGAGCCGCGGCCCGCGTCCCACGCCTTACAAGCCCAACGGGGACGCCGCGGGGCCCCCGACGCCCGGCGGCCACGGGGCCAAGAGCCGCTCCAAGTCTCGTGAGAACTGGCAGCTGAAGACGAAGCCCACGCCCGTGCTGACGGGCGTGAACGGCGACCGCGAGCCGCAGCAGCTGCACAACGTCACGTGCCCCCAGCCGTGCAACTGCAAGCTGGTGGGCTCCAGACAGGGGCTGGGGGTCAACTGCGAGGGCAAGAAGATCGAGAGCCTGGCCAACCTGAAGCCCAGGCCGTTCGGCGCGCACGAGCTCAACATGCGCGACAACAACATCCACGCGGTGAAGAAGAACCAGCTGCTGGGCTACTCCAGCCTCAACCTGCTCGACCTGGGCGGGAACAACATCAAGGTGATCGACAACGGCACGTTCCAGAACCAGAGCGAGCTGCGCTGGCTGTACATGGATAAGAACTATCTGGATACGCTGCTGGCGGAGATGTTCGCGGGCCTCGTCAATCTGGAATACCTCAGTTTGGAATACAACGACATCCAGCTGATCGTGGCGGGCGCCTTCAGCCCCATGCCCAACCTGCGGGTGCTGTTCCTCAACAACAACCTGCTCAAGTCTTTGCCCGTGGATGCTTTCCTTGGGATTTCTTTATCCAAAATTAGCCTGCATAACAATTATTTCCCCTATCTGCCCGTGGCTGGCGTGTTGGACCAGCTCAACTCCATCATACAGATCGATTTGCACGGGAACCCGTGGGATTGCTCGTGCAACATCGTGCCCTTCAAGCAGTGGACGGAGAAGCTCGGGGCGGACGTGATCGTGAGCGACCTCAAGTGCGAGTCCCCCGAAGAGTTCTGGAAGCACGACTTCCGCCTCGTCCGGAACGACCTCATGTGCCGCAAGCTCCAGGACAAGGTCTCCCCGACGCCGCCGGCCAAAAACAGCACTTTCGCGCAGGACTCGGGGACGCGCTCGAACTCGTTTCTGGAGCCGAACCGGGTCTCCATCTCGGTGCTCGTCCCCGGGCTGCTGCTGGTGTTCGTCACGTCCGCGTTCACGGTCGTGGGGATGCTTGTGTTTATCTTGCGGAACCGCAAGAGGTCAAAGCGGAGGGAGGGGAACTCCTCCGCCTCGGAGATCAATTCCCTACAGACAGTGTGTGACTCGTCGTATTGGCACAGCGGGCCTTATAACGCGGACGGGGGCGCGCACCGGGGCTTCGACTGCAGCACGCACCTCTCCACGACAAATGACGCGTAAAAAACAGAGGAAAAAAGGTGGAAGGAGGTGAGGGGGAGACTCTGGCAGAACGAAACCCCCTTCCTCCCCATCCACTCCCCTCTCTCCCTCCACTCCCACACACACACACACCCCAGACTGGATTACAAACACAAGACAGACTGACGCACACAAAAAGTGACTGCAAAGACGAGAATCATCCGCTTTTTTCCGTTCGTCACGAGGCGAACTTGTTTCATGTCTTGTTTTTGAACCAAGTAAGTCTGCTGCTCCTGCTGCTGCACAGGCCCTCCCTCCACCCCCCCCCGACACCACCACCAACACCACCACACTCTGTAATATATGTATATGCCAACCCCCCCTCCCTCCTCCTCCTCCCTCCTCTCTGGTTTTAAGAGAAAAAAAAAAGAGAAAACCCTTCTTCTTCCTCCTCCTCCTCCTCTTCCCTCCCTCCTCCCTGTTCTGCTATTTGCCGCAATCGGACTACGGATCTGCACGAGACAGAGGAGGAGAAGAGGAAAAAAAAAAAAAAAAAGGGAGGAAGGAAAAAAGGGGGGAGAGAGAGAGAGAGAGAGAGGAGGGCGTGTGTGTGTGTGATAGAGAGAGAGAGAGAGAGAGAGAGAGAGAGGAGCCGGGGAATGGTGCACGAGCGCATGAATGTAAATGTAAATACTACTTTGGACCCGATGTATCATAATCTGCATGATGATATTTCGCATGGTTTCAAACAGACACACACACACACGCACGCACGCACACACACACACACACGCGCAGAGACAACACGCAGCGGCGGCGGCGAAAAGGGGGAAACCATACCCACCATAACCAACGGGGGGAACAAGGAGGCGGACTCCCCCACCCCCCTTCCCCCCTTTCTTTCCCCCCCCCACCCATGTTATATCAATATGACGACAATATATAGATATTAAGAAATTATATATGACTATTACAAAAAGTGCCATTTCTCTATTTTTTGTGAACCTTGCGGTTAGGAACTTTGTATTTGTTGTTTTTTTTTTCTCTCGGACATGTTTGGAGGAAAAAAAGATGGGGAAAAAAAAATAAAACACAACATCTGGAGAGGGGGAGGAGGGGAGGAGGGGTGAGTGATGGAGGTGAAGCTGTCAGTGCATGTTATTGTTTTTTTTTTTTCCAGTTTGTTCTCATTTTTTTTTATTAAGTGTTTTTTTTTTCTTTTTTGACTGTCGATTAAATATTCGGGGTTATTTATACTAGGTGGGCGCAGATCTTTTTTTTTTTTCAGATGAAGTGTTTCTCTCACCGTCTGCGCGAGTTCCCATCATCATCATCATCAACATCATGGCCATCGTCATCATCTCCTTTTATGAATGTACAACTTGTGTTTCTTTTTTCAATGGTGTGCCAATTGTTGACTCTTGTTTCTCTCCAGATGATACAGACAGTGCAGACGAGCATGACCCGAGGGGGGGTGAAGGGGTTTAACGTCGCTCAGATGCTTTACTCGCTGCAAAGTTTAATGTAGCTGAAAATAACAAAAAGTTTCTCTGTGGATTCTTTTCTTGGTTTGGTTTTTTATTTTCTTTGTGTGTGTGTCAATGAATATAGCCTGCTTTTGGGTGAGAGGAGGACAAAAAAAAACAAAGAAAAACGACAAAAAAAAAAACAGAGGAATCAAACGTGGGGGGTTTGTAACATCATATTTTTTCAAACAAACTGAGCAAAAGGAAGATTTTCAATTTGAGCTTAACGTAGGTTTTAAATTCGATCTACTGTATGTACAAAAAAAACAAAAAAGAAAAGCAGCAGCGCAGGTAGACTGATCCTAGACTAGAGTGCTTTCTTCTTCTTTTTCTTTCTTTTTAAGACGTCAGAAAAAGAAGTATTCCTCCACATTAAAAAGCTTCTGGCTATGATTCACCTTTCATCATATTGTGAGCTTTTGTAAAGCCATCTAATCTTGTCCAAATAAGAGAACTGAAACTCACTGTATTTACTCCGAAATGTGCTTGAAACTAGGCTGTTCTGGTCGGGGAGAAGGGGTTTGGGGTTTCATTCTTTGCTTTTTTTTTTCTTTCTTTTCTGTCATTGCTAAGGAGAGCAGCATGTGGAAGGGAAAGAGGGGGAAAGAGGGGGACACATGAACACATAACGCCGAGGTTACAGATGCCTTTTGTGTTTTTTTTCTCAAAGATTCAGCATTTTGAGCTTCTTCTTCTGTTCAGGGGAAGGGGGTCGCATTGTTTTTATTTTAGTTTTTTAGTTTTTTTCTTCTTGTGGGCGCCATGGCTGAACACCTGTTCTCGCAGAGCTCAGCTGCTGCTGCTCCTCGCCCTCACGTGGATTTGGCAAAATTAAAAATGAAACAACAGCAACAGCAGGGAAGGAAGGAGGCGTTTAAAGGGGCACTGTGTCGTTTTTGGAGAAGATATTCATGATATTCGCGAGGAAATGACACAAACTCTGAACTGAAACTGAATTAGCAAGCCGTTCTCAGAGGAGATTAAGGGTTGGAGCTGGGAAGGTGGCGGGGTCCGCCACATATAAACAGGCTAGGGCCGTGCGACATTGTGTTGTCCTTTGAGGTTTGTTTATTCAGGGATAAAAACACAGAGTTTGTTTATTTAGTTTGTTTTGGCACCTTCTGTCTTCCCCAGAACTACATAATGCAGCTTTAAAGGGCCACTACGTAGTTTTGGAGAACATATCCAAACTAAGAATTGTATTGTGTACAATATTAAGTGAATAAACAAGCTGTTCTCAGAGAAAAATAAAGTCCCCAGAACACTGTTTGAAGCTCGAAAGGTGGCAGGGTCCGCCACATGTAAACAAAGTAAATCAGTGTGAAATTGTGTTGCACTTTAAGGTCAGTTTGTTTATTCAGTCATGAAAACAAAGAGTTTGTTTGTTTAGTGTGTTTAGGCACAACAAAAATCTGTGTCGTCCCCCAAAACTACATAATGCCCCTTTAAAACTTCCCGTTTTCCAATTTTTTTTTCTCGATTCTGTAACGTCTCTGCAACAGATGCAAGGAATGTGCAATGTTTTCCTTTCCTCTGCTCTGAGATTCTCAAATCGGTCCAAATTTCAGCTTCATTCGGCAAGAAACGAAATCAACCCAAGGTGCCATGGCCGTGACAAGAGTGTACAGTTGATGTGAGATGGGCTTACACCCCCCGATCTCCCCGTCACCCTCCTCCCCCCATTCCCTCCCTCCTTCCTTCCTTCCTTCCCTTTACCACGAGCAGGCCTGCAGTATCTCCGTATTACAGACTAGCGCTGTCCATGGTGCTGAATCACTTCCCTCCCCTTGCTTTCTCTTCTTTGTCTGCCTGCCTCCCCCCACCTCCCCCTTGTGTGAGTGTGCGCAGGCATGCACCCTGCACGTGTGTGTGTGTTTGCGTGGTGACACATGAGAGAGAGAGAGAGAGAGAGAGAGAGAGAGAGAAGTTGCGTGACCTCTTGCATGCATGTGTTTTCCCCCGCTGTCACCCGTCTCCCCCTTCCTCCCAAATAAGCTTGACCTTGGGGACTAACATCTCAGCAGATCTGTGACAAACGCTCATCATCAAAATCATCCTCATCCTTGAATTTCCTTTTTTTTTGTCCAGTCACCGTGCTCTCCCCCAGCCCCCCTGTTTCCCCACCCTGCTTTTTTCCGTCCAATCACAACAACAGAGGGGTGGGGGGGAGGGCGTGGGGGGATTAACTATGTGTCTCTTCTTCTGTGGAGTTATTACTGTGCCACAGCCCACTGATGATTTGTCATAATTTTCAAAAAACGCTGTGTTTCAAAGTTACATTTATATGCTTTGCGATATTTGACCTGCTTCTATTTTGTTAAATAAAGTGTGGTTGAGGTTGAGTAAAAAAAGGAACTACTTTTTCGGGAATTTTCGTTGGATTTGACTGAGTTGATGTGATGAGATGTGAAAGGTTTACCAGATCTTATATACTGAGTGGTTGGTTAAAGTGTGCTGCCTGATGTCTCTATGCTTTAATTAGAAAGAAATGCAAAAAAAAGGTATTTTGGCAACACTTTATGGTGACTATCATTAACAAATGGTTAACTAATGACTAATTAAACATTAGGTAATAGTTAGTTCACTGTTAACAAACAATGAAATGCTTTATAAACAGTTTATTAAGCCATTGTAAATGTTTGTAAACATAAGTTGCAACAAATAATGTTTACAGATCAACTACACAGTATTTATCAACTATAAGTTCATAAACAGTAAATATTTGATTAATAATTGGTTTATAAAGCATAACATTGTTCGTTAACAGTAAAATAACTGTTAACTAATGATTAATTAACTATGAATTAACCATTTATTAATGGTGGCTACAACAAAATGTTATTTCAAGTGTGGGTTCTTTGTATGATATAATCTTTGCCTGATTTCATTATGGTTCTTTGATGTTAGTTCCTTGGTGCCCCTGGAGAGAAAATGACACATTTAGACTCTTGCTGCAGTGCTGGCTGTATATTATAGCAGAGCTACAACCAACAGTCATATTAACCATCATTTAATAACAAATAATCGTCATAAGCTCTCTATGAAATGCCAAAAACAATGTGAAAAATGCTCATCACCATTTCCCAAAGACTCATCATTTACTGTCAGAAATGACATAGAAAGAAGCAGCAAACCCTCACATTTAAAGCAACACTACGTGACTTTTAAAGTAAATTTGGAGAAAGATATTTGATTGTTGAGTCTCATTCCCAGATTGTCAAATACCAATTTGGTATTTGATTTTGATCTGGGCATGAGACTGGCGTACCTCACCACGCGCCCAGTGTTAGCTCGGATCAGCTCCTCAGTGGTGCGTATACATTATGATATTATCAGTTCATCTTGTTGCCTTTTCACTTTTCTTCAAGTGTAATTGTTCTTCTTTGTACATTTGTGTACAGTTATGGATACAGTCTCTCTGTCCACTCCCTTACACTCGTGCAAACAAGCAACAAAACGCACAGTAAACAAAGTTAAAGATGAATATGAGGTTGTTTTTTATTTTTATTTTTTATTTCTACATTCATGTCATTCATGTGAACTTGTCTGACTGTTACAATCATGCAGTGTTATCTGGTATGGTGACAGCCCTACTCTGTGTCATACAATTCCCACCACGACAGCATGAATGTGAGCGTATTATTTTCTTTCTGGGGTATGAAGGCCCCAAAAAATCCAAAATGGCTGAGTTTCTATATATTTTACAGTCATTCTCATGGTTGTATCAGAAATTTCTTCAGAATGTTCCAAAGAACAGACACTCGATAGGGGTTCAACCCTACTGCTGTTATCCATTGCATAAATTTATGGATTCCTATTACATTTAATGGAAAAATGCAAATATCATACGAGTGGTGTACTTTCCCATTACACGTGGTAATAGATCTTCAAAACATTACACTTTCGCTGAATCCATTAGAGCGAGCGTTGAGTCAGGTGTTCCTGCGCTGACTTTCCTGCGTGACTCAGTGTAGAACAGTGGGACCCATTCATTAATGCAATGGATAATAGCTGTTGGTAACACGGCCGAGTGGAGAGGCCTGTTTCGCACGCTGGGCACACAGCACTCCAACGCTGTCGTGGCCCAGCAGGCCTGCCGTACTCCGTGTGATAGTCCCCCCGAGGAGCTGGCAGTTGATGCAACACTTCCAGCAGGGATAACATCATCCGCGCACCTCATGCACTCAGCTTTGGTGTAAGTCTCGATGGCCCCGCTTTGGTTAAGACGGGGGCCATTTAATCCTGAGGGCGCCGAAAAGAGTTTGTCTGCGCGCTCTGTGCTTGGAAGCTGCGATTCCTCCGCTTCGGGGTTGCTTCTCTGGGAACGGGAAAGTAGAACCGTGGCTGCTTTGGCTGGTTAGTCATCATCTGGGATTCCCATTACAGCGTGAACACCCACTTCTAACGTGATCTCTTGTTTTTGTGCTACCTCGGGCCCATCTGCATGGTTTACTGTGCTGCATTTTGATTTCCGCCACGAAAGAGAAAAACCTGTTCTTGAGAGGAAAAAAAAACGTTGTTAGAGGAAGCCGTTGAATGTGCCTTTACTCAAGTACTGTACTTCAGTGCGATTTCAAGGTACTTGCAGTTTTTCCATTTTGTGCAACGCTGTACTTGTACTTCGTCATACCCTTACAATCCGGTGAAAAGCCATGTATCTCCAAATGTAATGACTTTGAATTTTGCTGATAAACTAAGGGATGAACGGTTCCTTCTTAAAGGAACAGCTCACCCAAAAATGAAAAGTCAGTCTTTGTCTACTCACCTCCATGCTGATGGAGAGTCGAGTGAAGTTTCGTAGTCCACAAAACATTTCTGGAGCTTCACAGCAGAACTGCCTTGCACCATCCTCTGTAACGACTGAAGTAGATGGGGACTTGTTCTAAAATGTAAAAAAAAAAAAAAGAAACAACATAAAATGGCTCCATGGAGCTCGTCTGACGTAATCCAAGTCTCCAGGAGCCCCAAGATTCCAAATTGATTTGGAAAGACATTATTTACACACCTGATGCACCCACTTCAGAGGGGGTGCATGCTAACGCTTTTAGCTTAGCAGCTACAGGGAAGATTTCGGCTTAAAAAAAGGGTAAAAATATCGTCTTTTGAAAAACAATTTGGGATCTCGGAACTTCTGGAGACTTGGATAATGTCGTATGGATCCTTTTTTATGTTTTGTTATTTTTTAAAACAATTCCCCATCAGCTGTTAGCTGTTTTGCTGCGAAGCTCGAGAAGTGTTTCATGGACTACGAAATTTAACCCAACTTTCCATGGGAATGAACGTGTGCAGATTAGGACTGAAATTTTCATTCTTGGGTGAAATGTTCCTTTAAGTACAAATTCAAGGTACTTAATTGTGCTGATTGTACTTTTAACTACGCCACATTTGCCTGTCAGCTTTAGTTAAAATAATATCTCTTCGGGTTACAGTTCTTCATACCCTTCCCTTCCAGTGTAAACCGCGTTTCCATTATTTTATGTATTTCCCACCAAACCATCAGTGCCTGTTCTGAGGGTTTAACCAATGCGTGTTCTCCTTCGCTTTGTTAGCACATTGTTGCGTCTCTTGGCATGTTAGGACGACTGCTGATCGCTGATACAGCATGGAACCCCCGGCAGAAAAAGCGTATCGCATCACCTAAGAGTGCTTCTGGCCCGTGTATGGGAACGAAACAAAACATCGACACTCATGAAGATGTTTGATGGGATAGATAAGATAAGACTTCGTTGATGCCTCCCCGGGGAAATTCACTTGTTACAACGGCGCGAGAGTCATAAGCAGATGGGGAAAAAAACAGTGGCTGTGTAATGATGGTATCAGTTCTAAAACTCCACAGGGCACCTTTAGGTTAAATAAGGTATTTAAAAAGCGTCTTGGATCAGCTGGAAAATTCATCTTCATAAAGCTGAAAGCGGGGCCATGCTCGTAAAAAAATGGACTTTTTAGAGATACATGGTGAATGATCTTATGGAATATAATGCATTGCTATTGATTAAACTTCACCACGGTATATAAAGTAGTTAAAAATGTGTTAAACCTTAAACATGTACAGCAGTAAAATGCAACATACATATTAAGTATTATTAATTACATGCTTTAGTGCTTGAAAAACACATCAGTCTTTTTTTTCATAATTTCCTGAAACACTCCGTTTTAGCTCCTGTTTCTTTAAGGACACCCCAACCCAAATACCCAGTCTCTTCTGATTGGCCAGCTCGCACACGCCTGAGCCAGCACCGCTAACGACAACAGAGCAGCTGTGCTAAGTCAATTCTTTCGTGCCAAACTAGCCGCTAGGTATAGATTAAGCGAATGTGTGACACGGTGACGCAGTGTGATGTCACAAAGTTGCGAGACTACTGACGAGGCATTTCAGGAGCAGTGTTTTCTGTGGGAAAAAGGAGCTTCTGTTGGTGTGGACTTTCTTTTACAAGCACAAGAACTTGTATAGAACAAGCATAATAGATGTCCTTTAAGTCCATTTTGCTGGTAATACATACTTTTACTTAAAGGGGCACTACGTAGTTTTGGAGGAGAAATTCAGACTTTAGTCAGATTTTAATATTTACAAACTCAGAAATATTTATTTTTCCATAACTGAATATAAGGTCCCAAACACACTGTTTGAAGCTAGAAAGGTGGCAGGGTCCACCACATATGAACAAAGTAAGGCAGTATGAAATGATGTTGTCCTTTAAGGTCAGTTTATTTATGAAGTTTGTTTAGGCATTAAAAAAAAATCAGTCAATGGAGATCTTTCTCTTCTGATTGAAATTTCTTCCCCAAAACTACAAAGTGCACCTTTAAGTAATGTTTTGAATGCAGTGTTTTCCACAGTGTGGTATTACTACATTTATTTAAGAATCTGAATACGTCTTCCACCATTTAAGAATGGCCACGAGATCCTGAGCGAGTAGCATTTGATTTGTACAGCTGTAAGATCGCCGGAAATGTTTTTGTCATTCAGCGTGTGTTCCTCGTCAAGGTCTGGGATTCAGTCGGAGTTACAAATTACAGCCCGATGATGGGAAAAGAAAAAAGGCACCAGTCTTTCTTTCTTTAATTTGAGCTAAAGCGTCAGCGGCTAGCTTTTATCTGACTCCCGCTGCTCAGATCCAGTGTGTCTGCTCTTGTTTCAGCTTTTGTAAAAAGTCCCCCCAAAGATTCTAAGCTCGAGTATTAGCCTTTCATGTTAGCTTTGATCAAAGTCCCATGCGCTGCACTGAAGAGTTGCCAGAAGTCCTGCACTTCCAAACTCTGCAGCCACCGCAACCCCTCGCTGCTGCTTTCAGCTCACGGGGGTGTGTAGTAATGATTATCTGGCATTGTCCCCAGGGATTTCTTGGTGTTACTCCCAGATATTATTATTAGCCCCATCCACTGCAGAGCACTTAGCCTATAAGTCTCAGTGGTTGAGTTTTATTAGATCTCTGTGAGCCACAGTAGTTCTGGCTTAATGTTGTGCTTGGATTCGGGGCCAGTGATCGAGTCCAGTGCATTAATACCAAACTCAAAGTGTTAAACATGGAAGGGGAACAAGTGTGACAAGCGCGCATTAGCTTGTGCAATCATTGTGCTTGGTAATTTACTTTTTAACATGCAAACGTATCCTTACAAACATGTCTCCAACAAATCTGTAGAGGGGTGAAAATGTGTTTGCCTCGGTGTGATTTTGCCTGCAGCCTCGCTCATTGTATTCTTCCAGAGCAATCACTGCGTTTCAGAGTGGCTAATCAGTCTCATATTGTTGTGTGTATGGCTTTATGATGACTAAACTCGAGCTGGAGCAGCGGGGAGCTTTAGATCACAGCAACAAAGCAGCAGTGTGTGAAATAAATCAAGCCGAGGTTACGTAGCGCTCCGAAAATGTGTTTATTAATCAGTTAGTCGATCGCAAGAAAATTAGCTACCAGCTAATTTGATAATCGGTCAATGGTTTCAGTCATTTTTCAAGGAAAAATGTCAAACATTTGCTGGTTCCAGCTGCTTAGGTTTAAAGATTTGCTGCTTTTCTTTGTCATTTATGACAGTAAAATGAAACTCAGTATAGTGCAGACTTTCCAAACAGTCCCCTTAATTCAATCAAGCAGAACCCAATATCCTATTTGTTTGCATATAGCGGCACATTTTTAATGGGATCTGCATCAAATTGTGCTCACTCATAGATACCAGCAACCTAAAACTCAAAAATGAAAAAAATGCCCAATCTCACAACTTTGAAGGAAGTGAGAAAAAAATTCCTGTGTTCCTTTCCTTTTTCTGGATCCGCACCGAAAGTTAATGGGGTCTATTCTGGGCTGAGATCCTTCCTCCATCCAAGATTTGTGGAATTCCATTCAGTGGTTTTTGTGTAATCCTGATCACAAACCAACAAACTAATAGACACAGGTGGAAACACAACCTCCTTGGCGAAGGGTAATTAAACTTTCGCTAATAGTTATTTCACTGTCAACAAACAACAAAATGCTTTATATACTTTTCAATAAGCAATAGTTTATTGTGAAGTTGCAACTGCTGTTTAAATTATTTGTAAATGTTTAATAAATACTGCATAGTTCATCTATCAACATAATTTGTTGCAATTGATGTAAACCTTTTAATTAGAAGATGTTTTATGAAGCATGTCATTGTTTTTTTTAACGGTGAAATAATTATCAACTTAAGTTGAATTACGTCGGCAAACCACATCATGTTTTTGTCTCAGTTCGTTTGTTGGCTGGTTGGTTTGTGATCCAGATCACACAAAAACTACTACATGGATTTCCACAAGACTTTGATGGAGGATGGGTCTCAGCCCAGAATAAAACACCTTAACTTTTGGTGTGGATTTGGATGAACCGGGAATTTTTTTTATCAGCATTTCATTGTTTTTTAACAGTGAAGTAACTATTAACTAATGTTTAATTAACTATTAATTAACCATTCATCAATGATGGTTATTATAAAGTGCTGGAGTCTTTGGATTTTGGACTGTTGGTTAGACAAAAGAAGAAACTTCTGCGTAATCAGCAGATTCAACAATAATGGAAACGATTGTTCGTTGCAGCAGTGGTAGGAGCGACAGCGTGGGCGGATGAATCAATCAAACTCACAAGTGGTTCAAATACTTCAAACCTTCCTGCCACTTCCTCCAGACAGACTACAGAGCAAACATCCAGGGTAATTAAAAGGATCTCGACTCATAATTGACCCAGATCCGGTGTCACCACGCTGCGCACCGGCCTACGTCAAACCACCGAGCGGGGCCCTTTAATCAAGATGAGTGAATGGCCTACCGAGTGTTTCCTCCAGCTCTAAGTAATCCTCTTCCTCCAGCCCCCGCTTATCGATTATCTCATTGATTTCATTTAGTGGCCACACGCGTGCCCATCCCTCACTGGCATTTTCAGGCATTGCCTGATCTGATTACACCGCTCCAACGGGTGCCACGACCCGCGAGACGAGTTCCTGTGCAGTCATGGAGGAAGAATGCGTGGAGATTTGTTTCTTGGGGAGACTTTCTTTTTTTTTTTTTTAACGGACTCCTCCACACTACTGCCTCGCTGTTATCTCGGTCCAAACCAGAGGGAAACCTGCCATCATCGCTTTTCACAATCAACTGCCTGATCGGAGAACAGCCGGTAACTAGGCCGAGGGGAGTTCTGGCTCAGTCGCAGCCTCTTCAGGCCTAAACACACCGGATACAGCTGCCCTTTATACAAAGGGATTCTTTTTTGTACAACCCTTACGTGGGACGAGTGGTATTAAGGTGAGGTTGATGGCATACGATGGTGCTCCAGGTAAAGTATGGACGAGAGAGCTTGAACAGCGGCGACGCCTCATCCGGGGCGCTCATTAATGGGAGTCACGATTCAATACAAGCTGGACGCGGAAGTGAGCCCCGAGCAAAATCTGTGTGGCTGATCTTTAAGTTTCAGCGCTGGTCGGAAGAAAAAAACAGCGATTTCAGGTATTTGCTTGTGATAATGTGGGGTTTCAGGCAAAATAACAATAATAATAATAATGATAATAATAAAACCGTGATGTTGGTCAATTTGATTAGAGGGTTGTGGTGAAATGACTTCACTCTCATAAGACAATATGCGAATTTGGTCAGTTCGGCCGGAGGCTCTAACAATACCGAACAGCCGTATGGACATATGGTCCCTCGATTTAGCGCCACACCATTACCGTTCCCCGTCTCAACTAATTCAGACGTTCATGAATTGCAAAGCAGCGCAATTACGCCTGACAGACGTGTCGGAGGCCCCTTTTGTTACCGGAGCGGGTGTCGTTTCAAGGAGACGCCGTCTTCATTTTAATGAGTCATTTGTTTAAAAAAAGGAGCATAATCAGGCGTTTTGGAGTAACCTTTCAGACATGCTAATCGCAGCCGAGCCTGATTAATCTCGCCAGACGCCCGAACGCATCCGAAGAAAAACAAGGCGCCGTACCTCACCTTTCTTTCTCGGCCCTCACCTTCAGCCGGATTTTTTTGCGTGCTCAGTGGCTAACTTTGAACCTCATTGAAATATCAACCGATGGCAGGGTGGAAAAAAAAAAACATGAAAGATGAAACAAATTTGCATAGCCACATGCTGTGCTGTCTAGTGGGAGCCTCAGCACCACCAGGCAGACACGTGACGGGCTTTGATGTCAATGGAAAGTCTCAATATGGGGCTTTTAAATCCAGCTGCGCACCCCAAAAAGGCGCTCCGATTCGATCATTTTTTCGCCACGGACGAGCCTTGTGAAAGTGTACGAGCATGGAAACAAAGCTATACAATGACTGAAAGCTAAAAGGTGATTTAAGAACGGCGGAAGTGAATGAAATCTTCCACTCGGGGTGGATTTTTCCCCCCCCGCATGAAAACACAAGCTTGAACGGCTCACAGCAAAAGGTCACCCTTATTTCATTGTGTTTCCTCACTGCGTTACTCCCCCTCCTTCCGCCGCTCGGGACGGATTTGTTTTGATTTTTTTTACACCCCTTTGTCACTCTTTGACGACTAACAAATCGATAGGCTCTTGAAGACAGGGTTTACCGGGTCGAGGGCGGGGTGGGGAGGGGGGAATTGACTCCCCCTTACACCCACTCTATTTAGCCTGACAGTTTGAGGTGGCGCGCAGCGAGCACATCATCATCCCCCAACAGCAAATAAAAAGAGAGGAAAAGAAACATCTTACTGAGCGTTTCCCCGCCGATATCGTGCGTCAGACAGGTTGTTATCGGTAGTTAGTGCTGCACTTTCGCGTGCGGGAAAAAAGTGTGTCACAAGAAAGCATCTTTCTCTGCTTTCCAAGAAAACTTCTGCCTTCCCATCCTCTCATCGCCTGAAGGTTTTTTCTTTTCTCTTCTTCAAAACAAGAGCACGCTCTTCTCCTCTTCCTCTCCCACCGTCTCTCTGATGGTTCAGTTTCGAGACTGAGCGTCGAGCTGTTGCTTAGCACCTCGGGCTACGAGGCGCCGGCATCGCGCTCGAGCATCGGAGATGAGGGAAACAAGGGTTTGTTGCAGCAATGAGCGACTGGGCAGTTGTTTTGGAAGGTGTTACTTGGGGTTTTAATCCGTTGTTCGGTGCGGTGGAAGCCGTTTCATCGCCGTGTCTTTCTCCGACCCTTTCGGCTGTTGAATAACACTCACTCAGAATCAGATTTTGCAGATTTCGTTCTATTTGTTTTGTTTCCCGCCAGAATCCCGGTAGAAACGTTACCCGTGACCTACCCCCTAGTGCACAAACACACACCCACACACGGAAAACACAAACATAAAACCTCCTGCTCTCTCCCTTTCTTTCTCCCTCTGTCTCTCTCTCTCTCTTTCACACACACACACACACACAGATGCAAAAACAAATGCATGCTGGATAAATGTTGTCCTTAACCTGGCGTACTACAACCGCTCAGCAAATGCCAGCTGGGTCAACAGATGCCCCGGGCAGTCCAGCCCCGCTCTCATACAAAGAACACTGGAGCTGTCGCTTCCATCTACGAACACACACACACGTAAAAAAATACACACACACACACACACACACACACACATTCGCGCGCACGCAAATGCTTAACCACATGCCTGCACATTCGCAGCGGCAGCGCGCCGGCCTGTGAGCAGATTATGAGGGTTTTATCTTGCTTTGTGTTCCGGGGGCGGTGCGATTGCATGAGAGAAGGGGCGGCAGGTCAAAATTAGTGTGTTTTGGGACTCTGCTGAGGAGGAATCCACTTGATTTTTTAAAAAAAAAAATGCTTTAAACTGTATGAAACCGATGCTGTAATTGCAAAATCTATCAAAAGGTAAACTCTGCAGAAACAAGGATAATAGTAGCTCCTCTCGAGACAGACGTGCACTATTTATGAAGTAGTACAATGAAGGTTTTCACAGTTTTGACTGAGCCAAGGCCTCAAAGCTCGGCTCATAAATGACTCACACATCAGTCGTCTTAAATTGCGGAAAATGTTGCCTCTGATGCGGCCTGGCGTCTCTGCCTCCTCCTCTAATGGCTCTCTCCACCAGCGCCGACCATCAGATACAAACACTGGCCTCGTCCCAGTTCTCCCCGTCGACCCGTTCCTTGTTTCGAGTCCTCCTTGGTTTGGGAAGCCCTCCAAAAAGATAGCTACAAGGCGTAGTGGTGGAAAAAAAAAACAACTCCGCGATGGGATGACACACCACTCACAAGACGTGAGTCACACCGTCAGAAGCCAGCAGTGGGAAGGAAAACCACACATGACGAGGATGTGGACAGCCAGCTTTTAATGTTTAATGTTGCATTAACATTCTGGTCAGGCTTTTTTTTTTTTTTTTTTTTGGAGGGTTCTTTTAGTTAGGAGCTGTATCCTAGGTGGTGCAGGCAGCGGTCGGTGCCAAATGAGGTGCTGAAAAAGCTCAGTTTGGACGAGGAAGTAGAGGTAGGTCTGATTTCCCTCCTGAAACAGAAATATATTTTCCTTATGCGTAGATCTTTCAGATTAACATTCCATCTTTTTCATTATTTGTGTCAATTACGGTGTTCACAGTGCTGTGACCTAGTTACTACATATTAAGCTTACATTTACATTTGGGGCATTTAGCAGATGGGGGGGTTCTTGGGAGGGAGTCATGCTATGTGGGGGCAAGCTGAAGTCAGAACAAATGAGTCTTGAGTCTTTTGCCAAAGATGGTGCGTGACTCCGCTGTCCTGACATTGGTCGGGGGTTCGTTCCACCACTGAGGCGCCAGAACAGAGAAGAGTCACGACTTCACTGAGCGACCTTTGTTTGCTCTGAGCGATGGCAGTACCAGCCGGCCAGCTGATGTAGTGGAGCGAAGTGCTTGCGCTGGGGCGTGTGGTCTGACCAGTGTTTGAAGGTAGACGTGTGCAGTTCCGTTGGCGACCTTGAAGGCCAGGACCATCGTCTTGAAACGGATGCGGGCTGTGACAGGAAGCCAGTGGAGGTCACGGAGGAGGGGGGTCACATGGGAGAATTTGGGCAGATTGAAAGGAGGCGCGCCGCAGCGTTCTGGATACGCTGCGACGGTTAAGTCGAAGAGCCTGGGAGTCCAGCCAAGAGCGGACTTGCAGTAGTCCAGGCGGGAGATGACCAGCGCTTGGACCAGGAGTTGCATTGCATCACAACATATAGGTTTTGACATACATATCAGTATATATTACCAGTGTATTATCAAAATGTACATTCATTACATTATGTTGTATGTTCTTGAAGCAAAATGACAAGATAATGGCATGTATTGGCTGATATGGCTGGACTCCTTCCCTATATTAAAACATATGTTTTAATATAAGTCAAAGCTTGTTCCATTGGAGTGAGGACATGGCTTCATTTTGCACCAATCTGCAACTGAAAAGGGGAGAATGAAGAGACAAATTACACACTTCAGCAACTTAAAGAAAAAAAGTAATTCAATGCTTAAAATGTGACACATTGCTCCGACAAAGTCTTTCACCCACCACACTCTTAAAAGATGGCTTTTCTCTTTAGTCGTATCACTCTAAAAGCAAACTGTGCTGTATTTTACTATGTACACTGTCCATAAAGTTCAGACGGAGAGCCTTGCATGTCTGACGGGGGCTGTGGTTAGCGCGGCGGCGGGTTGAGCCAGTCATCGACTGTGTTTAACAAACGCGAGCAATCGGAGTAGGCCTCGGGGAATAGCTGTCGCCGGTTCTGAGTGAGACACAGGAAGGCCTGGGGGGGCTTGGCGGCTGGTGGTGGTGGTGGTGGTGGTGGGGGAGTTGATTGCATTCATTGATGGAGGACAGGCAACGGGAAGAATGTACAGATGGCAAATGATAGGGAGAGAAAGCGGGGTTAAAGCAGACCAATCTAGAGTTTATTTTCAAAGCACTCCGTACTTCATATCACTCGAGCGTCCCCCCCACCGTATCTTTAATTCCAGCACATGTGGTGGAGGAAGTGGGAAGCAATAACATATAGGAGGCGCAGGGAGCATCTGCTGGGCGCGATGAGTCAGAATCCATCTGAGGTTGAATTAAGCTTATCGTTGTGTGGGGAACATATAGAAGCAGAGCAGATCTGATGGCTGACGTATAGGTGCGCTGTCGACGGCAGGCTTCATCTTTCATTGATGATACAAATCTGCTCCCAGACCTCTCAAAGTCAGCTCCTCTCTGCCCGACGAACACCAGACGCTCAAATGCACTCTGTGGCTGTATGTTATCTGGAGAAGGAAATCATGTTAAGGTAGAGTATAAATCCACTGAGGACGTTTTTGGACCAGCGTTTCCACCCAAGGGACTAAGAACCTTTGAAGGAACTCGGTGCTTTTCGAACCACAGGGACCAGGGTCCAATTGAATTTCCAGGTATGTTATTTAACGGCAAAAATTCCCGCTCTGGGGGTTGCTTTCAAAAACTTAAGGGGTCCAGCTTGCAGTGATACGCATTTGTGATTGGTCGGGTACCAGCAGCAATTTATTTCAGCAACCATTTTTGAAAATCTGAAGCTGCAAACCTCTACTTTTTACATGGAGTACATCATACCAGAGCAACCGCTAACTGCTGCTAACTGTAGCTTCCCTTAGCGAGTTAGCAGTTAACCAGTCAAACTCGGACGTAGCACAGGTACTCAGGATGGGCCCAGGCTAACTGGTTAGCATGCTAACATCAGTAGATAGCTCTGTTACACTGTACATAGATGTCACAATATCAAAACAAGGTGTTTTAAGTAACATTTTGTGGATTTTGTAATTGTTTGACTAAAATACTAAGGCCGGTTGGATCAACGACCCACATGTGGCCCCAAAGACTCTGTAAGGACACTCCCACGCAGAGTTTAAAAGCCTGCAACTCCCCTCCAGGTCGTTAGAACTGAAGAAGCCTCTTGGATTAGAGGGGAATCGTCTTCAAGAAACTGAAACGAGTCCAGTTGCCTACAATCCAGCACTTAGAATCACTTACATATCGCCCCTTTAATACATATCTGTCTCTTCTTTAATTTGATTCAGACAAAAAATATACATCAAATTAACTGCACGTGTTCTTTTACCCTTCACACCTGGGCTGCCGACATTGGTGGTTTTTTTTGGGCGCCCGTGCTGACACACTTTCCCGATGCCCGCATGGAAATCTTGCCATTTTGATAACAGGTTCTCCTCGGAGGCTGACGCCCCAGTTGGCAGCCTGCATTTAAAGTAATACTCAATACGGGTGTGATTGCGGAGCGGCGTCGATGGAGTGCCACCGTCTTCAACTGGCGGGTGCTTCAAGTCTTGACCGGGAAAACTGTCGGAGGAGGCGGAGAAAAAAACAAAACCTGCGAGGGGCCAGCTCTTCGGCGGCGAGTCTCACACAAGATTCCCCGAGATGGACAGCGGGTTGGGCGCTGATTACAATGGAGCCCGGTTCCCTTGCCCCTCTCCTCGGAAGACCAAAAAGAGAGAGAGAGAGAGAGAGAGAGAGAGAGAGGGGAGAGGGAGCCAATCTATAACCTGTCACTGTCTCTCCCTTGATGGCCGGATGATGGATGACTGCATCTTCTCTAACAATACCAAAACACTCCCTGTGTGGGAGGCCTTTTGCTGGGGAGCAAGGTAAGAACGATCTCCGTGTGTGTGTGTGTGTGTGTGTGTGGGCAATTAGTGTCTCCATTTTTTCCACTTTAACTGACAGCCGACACCTTGCCCTTACATGTGTGATATGACGGGCGGCTCGAGGGTCAATCCTTTCTACCTAACGCCTCGGCGTTCGGAGCGGGGAAAAAAAAAAAAAACTCGAGAGCGTCCTCGCAGCGATTTCTTTCTCTCAAAGACGCGACTCGATTTTTTTCCTGTTCACCCCAAAACTATTGCTCGACTCGCGCAGCCTTACAAATGATCTGTCTCGGTCTGTGTGATCTCCACAATACCCACAGTTGCTGATGCGACGCATCTCGAATCAGAAAATCACCCCAGAAAAATCAGAGATGATGAAAGCCTTCAGCGTTCGCACAGTTGGCAGGGAGGGTGGAGGGGAAGGGAGGGAGGGAGGGCTGCTGCTGCTGCTGCTGCTGCCTCCCACTCCTTCTCTTGTTCAGTCTTCGGGGCCTCCGCTGGGTCTCCAGGCTTCGTCTCCTTCCCCTCTCTTTTCCTGTCTTCGTTTCTGACTCTCTCTCGCTCGCTCCGTTGCTCGTCCTCTCGCTCTCTCAACCCTTTTTTTTTTCGCTTTCTCACCCACTCTTTATCCCTCCCCATCCGGCTCTCGGTCTCTCCCAGGGGCTTAATTTACGGTTGTGGAGCTACAGAGGCATAGGGATGGCAACCCACGCTCTCCTCTGCTTTGTTAGCATGCTAGCTCGCCGGGCTGGCTCGCTGACTCGACTGTGTGTTCATGCACCGCAATCATGTAATCATGTATGTGCGCCTCGTATAGGCAAATTTGGTCCGCTCTCGTCCCTTTTTTCCAGTCTCATTACGTTTTTTTTTCCCTTTCGTTCGTAGTAAACGTCGGCACATTTCATGGTGTCATCACAAACGCATTCAAAGATAAGTGTCGCTTGTTGCTGTGAATTTAGTGAGCCTGACAACACTGGAGACTGAATGCTGCGTTTCCCCCGAAAAAGTCTGCAGTAGAGAGGCTGGGCAGTGCCTGTGTAGAAGGAAATAAACAGTCAAATCCTATTTAGATTGGATAATTTAATAACAATTTAGGGATTTATTGCATCACTGCAAGAAAAGAACAGTAACTTAATATAGAATGTCCTTGATTGGTCGACTGGTAAAGCAAAACAGTGCTTATTCAAGGCATTCAGGAGAGCGTCGCCGCTGTTCTCATGAAAATGTCAAATAGAAAAAGACAATAATAATGTCATCGAGTAGAAAAACACATTTCATGCATTTAAATACTTCTGCTTTCACTTCTTAATTGCTTTGTTGATTATAGAAACACTTTTCACTTTAGCAGATCTGAATTAGTAGCCCTGTTCCTGCTCTTTTAAAATGCCATCTAAAAATGGGATGTAATTTTTCTGCATCAGAGCCTGAAAAAACAATAACAGAAACATAGAAAATGGTGAGAAGGGAAGCTTTTAACAACCCAGTCCCCAGACTTAATGTTGGCAATGTGCATTTATGCAACCGTGGATATGTTGAAACCTTCTTTCAGGTTGCAGCTTTATGTTTATTTAGGTTGAATTTGCTATGTTATGTTGTGATGATGCTGTGCTTGTGCTCTGGTAAGTTAAGGCATAAAAAACACCTGGCTAGTAATAGGAGAAGATCAAGTTTTAAGGCTTAAAACACCTGCTTTGGTCGTCACAAACACAGCTGGAGTTGTCCTGACTTCTTGTGAAAAATATTTAGCATTGGTCAGTGCGAACATGGTTGGAGAAGTCCCGACTTCCCGACAAAAATAGTTAGCATTGGTCACCACAAACATGGTTGGAGATATCCTGACTTATCATCAAAATAGTTAGTATTGGTCACCACAAACATGGTTGGCGATATCCTGACTTCTCATTAAAATAGTTAGTATTGGTCACCACAAACATGGCTGGAGAAGTCCTGACTTCCCATCAAAAATAGTTAGTATTGGTCAATACAAACATGGTTGGAGATATCCTGACTTCCCGTCAAAAATAGTTAGTATTGGTCACCACAAACATGGTTGGCGATATCCTGACTTCTCATTAAAATAGTTAGTATTGGTCAATACAAACATGGCTGGAGAAGACCCAACTTCCTGTCAAAAATAGTTAGTATTGGTCAATACAAACATGGTTGGAGATATCTTGACTTATCATCAAAATAGTTAGTATTGGTCACCACAAACATGGCTGGAGAAGTCCCAACTTCCCGTCAAAAATAGTTAGTATTGGTCACCACAAACATGGTTGGCGATATCCTGACTTCTCATTAAAATAGTTAGTATTGGTCACTACAAACATGGTTGAAGAAGTCCCAACTTTTCTTCAAAAATTGTTTTGTCGACACAAATATGGCTGGAGATGTCCTGACTTCTCGTCAAAAATTTAAAAATGCATCAATGGTTTGCAGAAATGCCGCAATGCCGCAACATTTAACCCCGTCAACTGGGGCTGATTTTGAAGCCCTAGAATAAAAATAGATATTAAAGACTGAATGAGCAACTCTGACTGTTAGCAAACAGTCTCTTGTTTATACATCCAGCAGTTGGGAAGCATCGTGATCATTCATTTGGAGTTATACTTCTTCAGGGCGTCACTTTGTTTGATTGAGCTATTCAGTAGAGCTGCAAGCGGCGATACCGCAGACCAACCAATCAGACCGCTTTGACAGGGAACTGCACTAGTTTTAGAAAAGAAGGAAAACATGAAGAACTTTTCGACAGCTGTGTACATGAGATCGCCTCTTCAAGCACAAGCCTGCCTGTTTAAAAAAAGAAAGTAGAATAGAGCGAGTGCCAAACGCAGGAATCATCTTGTGGTCCAGCTTTGGCAGAACATCGTGTGTTCATGTAGGATGCCATTACGACTGGTGAGAAGCTTATTGTGAAAATATGTTTTCAGGGCCTTTAAATCTGCATATTTTTTCGATTAAGTGCTCCGAGCAACTGCTTCTCCGGCTCCTGTGTCAACTGGAAATATCTGCTGGATGCATAAATCACTTGCTACCAGTTGGTTCGGGGGGGAAAATAACAAACACTCCCATGAGAAAAATGGCTAAACACATTCAGCCAGAGTGGATATCAAAGTGAAACTGAACGGCAATGGAGTCTTACTGTCAGGCTCTCTTTACACCAGTATAGACATTATAACAAAAAAATAATGGTTGGGGGAAAAGAGTATCTATGGTTTTCCATTCGTGTTCTCATGTAATTTATTATTTTCTTCATGGTCCGGGTTGCCACTTACTGTATATAATGTAGTGTAACAGTGATGCTGCCGAAATAAGACTCGTTTGATGTGCAACGTTTTTGGAAATGTGACTCATACAGACTGTATGTGAGACGTGAATGATTCAGCTTTTTCCCATGTTCCGCTGTTATGCAAGCGCAACACAAGTCGCAATCAGTCGTAACATTGAATTGCAATATGTGTTGAATTGGCACCCAAGTATCAATTATTTGGAGATGACACGCTTAATTATCTTTCAAATGTGGCCCTTCTGAAAAGTAGTTGAATAGACATATGCGTTCCCATTTTGAGGTGAACTTATGCTTCGTGGTCTGGGTTTGGTTTAAGCACAGAAATCACTTGGTTAGGTTCAGGAAAAGATCACGTTTTTGTTAAAAAAACAACCTGATTTTGTTGCCAGAAACACAGCTGGAAAATATCCTGACGTCTTGTTAAAAATACCCTATGGCAGCTGTCATGCCACCTCCGACCCCTTCTCCACCTCCAACAAGAAAAATGTTGATACGATATGTATGAAACAGACAATCGTTTGCGAAAATGCACAATGCCGGCATTTCATCCTGGGGACTGGCCTGCCAATCCAGCAAATCTGGCTCAAAACCTTGAGGTTTCTCTTGACACAACCGCCCAGTTTTACAGTGGGATATGAAATGAGAGCCATGGGTGGGTGTCTCCCCTGACCTCATTTCCCCGTCTCCTGCTTGATGGAAACAATGCAGTTACGGACACGCGCATGGAAATTAATTGAAACTAGTGCGGGTCTCAGCAAAGCAGAGGTCCTGGAACGATCAAGGGGACTCGCGAAGTGACTCACGCCTACGTCGCCGGAGCGGCTTTGATTTTACACAACCCACTGCCAGATGTATTACATAAAAGGTGGTGGTGGTGGTGGTGGGTGCGCTGTATATGCGAGCCTCATTCATGAATAACCAGTTATTATGCATGACCTGGGAAAAAAAAATGAGTAAGCTGTCACAACACATCGGCAGAGGAAGTCGGTGAAAACTGGCGACGATATAAAAAGGAACGATGTGTTGTGACGATTGCAGGTGTTCAACGTGAGATTAATCCGCTTACTTGATAAAGAATTCCCCACAATGTTTGCCGTTTTTTGTTGAACGTGCAGCCATTTTCCAGCCCCGGCATCTCCCTTAGTAAATATTTGTCTGATGTGTAATTCCGATCTCTCCCCATCCGGAGAATGCTTTAAAGAAATTTTCCACTGTGGCTTCTTCAGCTGCGAAGGGTTTTTTCTTTTTTTTTTTGAAAAACCCACACATTTTCCAAGGCGCCTTGTACTTGGAGATTAAGATGGACCAGACAAGACGAGGTTTCAACAATGTCCTCCTCGCCGGTTTTGTTTGAAAGCAAGCGCGGTAGAGGAGGGCGGCAGTTTGCGACTGAGTGATGCCGAGGAGCGAAATCTGAATTCAGGAAGAGTGTCAGGTTAATATTCTCCCGCACTCGCCGCCCGCGACAGTAATTCATTCTGGAATCGCGGCACGAAAAGAGACATGAAAGCCTTTTCCTTCCCCTCTTCTCCGTTCTCATCAGCCGGAGCCTCGCACGCATCCTCTCGATTACCATCGCTCATCTTTTCCCTTTTGTTTCTCCCCTCGTGTCCCCATTCAATCCATTTTCATTTCCCCCTCAGTTCCCTTTACAGCTGCTTTCATTTCAGCCCGATCTCTCAATCTTCCCCAGCCCCTCTATTCTGCAGCCCTTCTCAGTCTTTTCACCAGCTCTCTGACAAGCTCTGTCTCACTTCCTACACCTGTCTGTCATCTTCCTCGCTCTTCTTTCAACCTTCAGTTCTTTATTTTCCCTCCGACTGCTCCCATTCCAGACTTTCTCCTCTTCTATTGGCATATTTTGTCTGTTTCGCTCTCTTCCTCTCCGACTCGCCTACCCTTCCGTTCTCAGCAAAAGCCCTCCACGGACCAATTAAGTTCCCCGGCTTGATGTCTCTCCCAACCCCGGTACACATGGGCCGACCGGATGGTTCAAGTGGTTCAAGGACGCACACACACACACACACACACACACAAGATGGATATAATAATGTGGCCTGGAAACATGTTGCAGTTTTTCAAGAAGCGCGTTTCAAGCGGTTCGCTGACCCATCCAAAGAGCCTTATCCATACGCGCTCTCAGGCGGAGAGACCTCGTATGTAATAACGCGTTCGGACTCGTCATCCTCAGGATCGCTTCGAGAATGACCGATGGCCATTTTTTTTCGCTGTCTATCTTTCTTTTTTTACATTCACAACAATGAAAAACAACAATGTAAACAAGCTGTGAGTTCTTTGCCTCCGTGTGCCGTGCAGTGGAAGAATCGGCAAATGAAAAAAAAAAAAAAAAAATGGTCTGAGTCAAGAAAGACGGGCCCTAACGCGGCAGAAATTGCTGTTGGTGGGAATAAAAAAAGGGAAAAAAGAAAGAGAATAAAACTCTCCGGGCGTATTACACAACACACCAGGGTACTGTCACATTTGCGTGCAGCTCATTTCTCTTGCAATGCTGGCACTGACACTAAGAAACATTTGTGTGTCAGCCCCGCACATGGAGTCGGGTCTGTGAAGTTTTTCAAGTGACATTCAAGACTTAAAAATAACAACTTAGGAGGAATAAATCCCCGAGCGTGCACGCTGGTGCCGTAATGCGATCTTAAGAGGAACATAATGGGCCCAACGCGTCATAATAACAAATAAACCGCATTTAAGTGGAGCAAACAATTGGATATCCTTGTAAGTAATGAAACCCTGCTGTGCGATATAGCTCAGAAGGCACCCAAAGAAAACCCAAAAAAATAAATAAAAACCCATATTTCTTATAAACTCGTCACACCGCTGAAGAAACCCCGCTGCAAAAGCACCTGATTGACAGTTCAAGCACCGAAGCGCCGTCTGTTACTCAGCTCTCTCACCGCAGTCAGACAACTACCTGCTGAACATGACAGACTACCAACCATCCAAAATGTCAAAAAAATCGGCTCCCGTTAGCGCCGAGGAAAGCTGCGTGTCAATTAGCATCACCAAATAAGACAAAGCGATTCGAAGGCGCTCAGTGGGTCGTGATTGAGGTGAAAAAGCAAAGCAGGAGCTTTTTTTTTAAAAAAACGGCACATTCAAGATTTCAACAATGCGGAAAAAAAGAAGGCTTTGTCAGATTTAAGCTGCCTCTATTAATTAAAAGGGTGTTTTTATGCTGAAACCCAGCGGTTGTAATTGGGCCATTAGCAGACTGAACATGATTGAGTGTCGGCTTCCAAACGAAACGGGGACTGCGAGGTTAAAGTGCAGCTCCCACAATTTTACAGGACAGGCACCAACTGGTTGAGTTAACATGAACTCTAATCAGCTCATCATTTAGTGTCACATTTGTTGAACTTAATGGCCGGCTTGAGCTGCAACACAAAGGCATCAACAGAAGCGAGGCCCAATCCCAGTACACGACTCGCCCCTACCATTTAGCTCTACCCTTCACGTCTAGGATGAGTTGTCCCGATTCTTGTTGGGAATGAATTGTAATTAACGTCCAGCGGCGAAGTTGCTGCAACTGGTACAGCTAACGTTAGCAGGCAGGTAACACGGCGGTGTTCTTTTCTCCTGACTCGGTTGATGAATTGGATGAATTATGAGCCTCCATCAAATAAATGGCATATGGCACTGTAATTACACCAGGATTGCCACGGTAATGCTAGAGAAATCCCCACAGCTGAGGACGGCATGCTGGCAACAGTCTGGTTGCGGCTGTTTACATAGACACCTTCAGCGACTGCTGATGATGTGTGAGGATCTTGAGAGGTAGTCCCATTTTATAGGGAAGCTTTTAACCTCTACCCCTTGTAATTCTGTTCTGAGGGACAAGGGGGCACCCAAAAACGACGGGTAGGGTAATCGGTCCTGCAGGTTGATTGAGATCTGGTGAGGGCATTCCACTGCTTTGTGTCATCTAAGTAAGAAAAATAGGTTGGAAAACACTCAAATACTTGAGGCTGAAAAAGTCACCTCTTAACACTTAAAATTTGAAGCCATCAGTTGATTGACGATTTGGCGATACCTGCGGTTTCCGATTGTAACTGCAAGTGCATCGTAATAACAGAGGTCCCAGAGTTCCCTCTCAAACTCCTGAGTCCTATATACGAAAGAAAGACTATGTCAGTAATAATGCACATACTGAACCATATTTCGAACCAGCGTTTCGAGCACTCTTTTTCAAGGTTCAAGATTCAAAGTGTTTATCGTCATATGCACAGTAAGGACACATGTTTCTCTGTACAATGAAATTCTTCCTTTGCTGTCCACAGAATGCCAACAATGTCAAAAGAAATATATACAACCAAAATATACAAAGTAAAGCACTTTTGCAAGGCACATGTGATAAATAGGAAAAAGCAACAAGAATAGTAATAATAATAAAACAGGGCATCCTTAACATTTTGACCAAAAATTAAAAGATTCTGAACCCAAAAACGTTCTTTTCTTTGCAAAAGTGGGTGTGACATGTTCTACAGGTCGCTGTGCGTTATGAAACGTCCTCGGTTGATGACACATCATTGATTTCAGTGTTGAAAGAGCAATGGTTCCATTCAAAGCTGCTGAAAAACGCAGGCTGGTTGGCCAGATGGCACCAAGGTTTCCCAGGAATCTTAATTGAAACCGGTTCAAGAACCAGAGCCAACTTGGTGGAAGGGGGCCACGGAGAGGCAACTGGAGAATTCAATCGAGTATGCTGAATATGTAATCGTGCCCATCAGTGGTTTTACAAGTTAAAAACACTTGAAATATAAAAAAAACACATGATTACATGGTCAACAGATCCTACTTAAAAACCAAAACTAACAATATCTTACACTGTCTGTGTTGCTCAGCCCATTGGTTGCTACTGAGGATGCTCATCTTTAAAAATGGGTCACCAACGTATTATGCAATTTAGAACAATTAAATATTTCTCAGAAACAGCTGGGTACTGTAGTTTGGAGCTAGCGTGTCTAAGACAAGGGTAAATAGTGCGGATTAATACACATTTGGTGCACAATTGAGTATGTTGGGCAGCAGGGCATTGTGGGAACGACTCCAATAAAGTACAACGTTCAACACGAAAAGGAACATGTCACCCAGTGCATCGCTGCAGCTCCCAGACGAGTATTTTAAGGTTGTGGACAACAATGGTGTCCTGGTTACACACACAGGACTTGTTAGTAGGATCAGATGATTGTCGGTTTCGGTCTCTGCAGGGGATTTGTCGAGAGTAAGACAAATGCAGAATATTTCCAACTCCTTAAAGGATTATAACTTTAACCCTGTAGTCAGTTTCATTTTAAATCCCGTGTTCTGAAGTCGAGCCAAAACACAACAAAACTCAAACATATCGCTTGCCTAATACTTCCTGACTGACTACTGCCAGGATTTATTGTCGAGCCCCCTGGAAATGTGATGCCGCGCGTCCCGAAACAATGAAACATCAGCGATGGTATGTGTCCAATTGATAATCCCAGCAACTTGCGCCATTGTCTCTCCTCGAAACATCCAGAGCTGCACTTGCCCGAGCCAAGTAAACCAGAAACATACTGTACGGTACCACTGCATTTTTTTTTTTTTTTTTTTTGTACAGAGACAGGCGTCTGCAACAATAACAAGCAGCTACGAGCTACCAGTTCCGGAGAAAGATCACCCCATGAGCTGGCAAACTTGTAATTTGGAAAGTCAGACTGTGAAGGAAACACTAAAGCTAATCTCTTTCAAATGCCTTGAGTCACGAATAAGCCAAATCTATATTTAGTTTGGGAGTTTTTAATTCCAGGCCCCAGTGTGATGTCACATCATCGATTTCCTCTCCGTGCCTTTCAGAGCAGACAAAGCTCCCGGAGCTATTGTTTGTTTGTTTATTTACCCCGGGCTGCTTCTTCTTCTTCTTCTTTTTTTTTTTTTCTTTTTCGGATTTGCTTCGTCATGGTCGAAAGCAAAAAAAGGAGATACAGAGGAAGGGCGAAGGAGATGATAAGACTCTGAGTGAGACGGTTACACAGGGAGGCACATGATATGGGCGAACACACATACAGGCCATCAGCCTAATTACTAGCGACAGCGAGGGAGCTGAGGGAAACAGCCACAGCCATGGCCACTTCCACTGTGGTGCACCACTGGCAATATGCCCTATTTATGCATTTAACACACACACATGCACACACACAAGTGCAAGCGCGTATATATATACACACACACACACAAAAAAGCACAGCCGAACAGAAACACAAACATGTACGTGGATGCAGAAGTGCACATGCGGACCGACACGGGACGGAGGAAAAACGAAATGACACGGTTGGTAGTATTATCATTTACGGTGATTCAGCGCCACGGACGGAACCATGTGCGCGGTAATAGAGAGAAAACATAGACACATCTCTCTCTCTTCACCACGCGCGCACACACATGAGGTGGAACGATGCCAAGTCCCGGGGCACAGGCCTTGTGAATCTTTTAATTGGATGTGTGTTTTGACAGGCTAATCTCAAGAACAGGACATTCTCTGCCCACCAGAGTCTCTCTATATTCACTTGAAGACCACAGAAATGCATCTTTAACGACCTAAGTGACATATTTATTCAGCTTTGTAATTGTCTGCCATATCTGCTCATATTTGCGTGCCTTTCTTGGTCACATATGTGCATGCAGGATGCCCTGCGCATATGGAAATCTTCAGTTTGACAATTTAATGGAGCCATTAGCTTGTCAGGCTGCCATTATATTCCCCGTTGGAACCAACCATTTTCATGTATTTATCTCTGTTTTTGCGGCCGTCTTTGTTTATTTTCTTCATTTTTTAATTATTTTTCTGTATTTTCTCCATGACTGACAAGCACCAACAAACAATGACAATGACATTTCTAATTGAATGCAAACGCAACCAACAATTCTAAAAGCACTTATTCCAGTACTGCAGATTCCAGTTTATTCATTCAAGTTGTGTCACATTCATTAGCAAATCTACTGACAACAGCAATTTCATTACAACCAAATGAAATTCTATCACTTTAAATGCTTTACATTTAGTTTATTCAGCTTTTTAGGGTGCCATCTCGGTGATAAACAAGTATACAGCCATGCTAGCGGCTCTGTGGGGCTGTACTTAGACACAGCACTAGCTAAATGCTGACATAAGCGTGCTAATGTGCTCACAATGACAATGCTCTGAGGTCAGTTCAATGTTTGCTATACACCTCAGAACTTATTTAGAAATGGGTTTCCATAATGAGGCAAAAAAAAAACACTGAGCAGGTATAAAAACCTTTTTGCGAAATTAAGACTTTATTTTGCAGTTCCCACATGGATAGAAATACAAATAAAGTGAGGTTATGTGAAATGACCCTCGGCTGTACGTCAAATAAATACAAATACTTACTAAAAAGGCAGCCTGTAAACAGCGGAGGTGAACCTTGTGGTCTTCGACACTGTCACACTCACGCACACAATTTATTTCCTGGCAATAGCTTCACAGACCTTGAACTAGACCACATCTGAAAGCATTCATGTGGAACGTGCAGGCAATAAGGCTTTGTCGGGCTGGCACATATGATCCTCCACGCTGCCTGATGTACAATTGGAATAGCAAGTGACGTCCCTCCGCTGCATTCAGCTGGTGATACAAAAGGTTTTATACACAGCCAGCACAGGCTGTCCCAGCCATCAAAGCTAGATCCAACATGCCTGCACCCAGCATGCACACTAAATGTACAATGATGTGTCAGGATATGTTTTTCTTGGTCTCCGTGTTTGCTGTTGTGTACACGCCACAAGAAATCTCAAGACGATCCATATGTTTTGTGGGATTTTGTTTATGTTTTCTCTAAGGATTAACCCTAAATCTATAACTCTTACCCCGAACCCTAACTCTAACTCTATAAACCAAAGACCAACCCAATCCCTAATGCTATAACCCTAACCCTGACTGTATCACCCTAGCCCCGGTCCCTGACTTTAACTCTATAACCATAACCCCAACCAAAACCCTAATGCTATAACCCTAACTCTAACCCTAAAACTCATACCCTTACCCTGACTCTGTAACCCTAACCCCCAGCCATAACCCTAAAACCCTAACCTGTGCTAATTATTTGTACTTCTGTTAATTATTGCCAAAGTAGGACACCATATCACCTTCCAACAGCAAAGGTAAAATAATCCATACATTAGTTAGAATAAACACGACAGATGGAGCAACATAAAAAAGATAAGAAAACAGAGCAAATCTGCACCTCACCTTGCTGTCTGTGTAGTTGCTCTTTAAGAACACACACTGCCGCACAGCTTATCCGACTTTCATTGGTGTCATTATGGAATAACAATGCAGAGCACACCTCCAACAACATAAAGAGAAAGTGAGAGGGTGAAAGAAAGCGAGGGAGGCTCTTCCTCGCAAATTACCGCCGCTACTTTCAAGACATGGGAGAGGGGTTTATTTGTTTCACTTTTATTGTCAGAGACGAGGAGAAAAGGCAGCACAAGTGAGAGCCGGCGATAACGGACCGACTGTGGGGAGATGACGTGCTCTGAACAACGACTGAATGAAAGTAGGGAGATTTGGACAAGGATTTCACCGTCCGTTCCTTGTTGCATTAATTCAGAAGCTTTGCTATGTTTACCTAGGATGCGCTGACATTTTCTCCTTGCAGCCTCCGTCGTGCCGTCACGCAAATCACAGCCGCGGATGTATCACAGTAATTATTAAAAGTCAATATTGAAAAGATCATCATGCAAATTGGTGTGTGCATTGGGGGGTGATGATGCTACACACATTTTATTAATATGATTTGGCCTATTTGGTCTAAATAAAAATCAGTCGTGGGTGTCAATCATTGGATTTTGGTGTACTGGAACAGTTCACCTTCAAACCTTTAATGGCCTTGTCAATCAATCTCATTCCAAACCATTTAACAATCACACATGCCACAGGCAAGTTAGCCCACTTTCCATGAGCTGTTAAATGTTATATGTTATGATGATCGTATAGGGTTGATAACCTTGGAGAAAGGTATTGACATTTTTAAGGGGTCACCCAAAAATTAACAGTCAGTCATTATCGACTCACCCCCATGCCGATGGAAAGTCAGGTGGAGTAAAACAAGTTTGCAGCATTCTCCTAAACAACTGAGGTGGATGAAGGCTTGTTTTAAAATGTAAATAGGATCATAAAATGGCTCCATACAGCTTGTCTGGTTAATCCAAATCTAAGCCCCAATTGATTTGGAAAGACGTTAATTGCACTTTGCATTTTTTAAAGGTTCAATTTGTAAGATAGTTGATTTTTTAGTCTCATTCCAAACTTGCCAAATGCTGACACTTTGGGTTGTTGGCCGACCCGAGTTAACAACCCATAGCATCATAGTTGACGACCTGAGTAGCATGTTGAGGAGGCAGGAGTATCAGGACCACAGTTCTAGGAACCTTGGCTTTCACGATTATAGTAAGCTGCTTATTTAGTTATTATTGCTGGTAAGAATGAATGATCAAAGTCATTAAGTCAACAAAATTCGGAAACTTCATGGTTTCATTAACACTAAACTAATAAGCTAATAAACATTAGGGTAAGAGTTTGTTTTGCAGCAAGCTAGCAAAGCTAACAGCTGATTGTGACATTAGTGCCTTTGAGACTATTACAGAGAGCTAACGTCATTCACACTTCAGTTCGCTAACATTATCTTTTGAATTTATTCTAATTTTAAATTTAAAACACCCGAGTTGTTTAAAGGGTTCTTGCTAAATCGAGCTAAATGCTATGTTGGTCATCCTTCGGAAATGTTGAAACAATGTTTTGCTGACCACAATGCTTCACCAGTCTTTTCATCGGCATGAGGATGAGTAGATAATGACTGAATTGTCATTTTTGAGCGAACCTATCCTTTAAGCCTCCATCAGTAACATAGTTTGAAATGTGTGAAATGCAACTACACTACAAGCAAATTGTCTAAATGCCTTTCCCTCCCCCTCCCTCTGTTTTATCTCAAACCACCCTAGTCCTCTCTGACACTATTGGCAAGTCAGCCACTAATGTCCCACCCCGGGGGAAAATACTTGCCAGGACAATTCCAGTCTCTCAGCAGGTGGGAAAACGTAGCCTTTATCTGACTGAAACTGCTCAATTAGCTCCAAATAAACTGAAATATTTCTATCCTTCCTCCAGGGTTTATGGATGAACAAATGAAAGGAGAGGAAGAGACCTTGATTTTGCTCATTTAGGACATACGATGGTTTTTAATTACCCGGCGGAGGGAGTCTTTTATTGAGCTACACGGCTCCACACTGTCACCTGTTCTGTTTAATTGCGCGTCTTCACTCCTGAGGGGCCTTGGGTGGGAATGCAATTACGTTGAGATCAATAGTGAAGCGTCAGCGATGACACAGTAACGATTCATATTATATGCAGATTGATTCATTTCCGGACATTGTTTTGTTTAATTTAATGGGAGTCTACAAGCTTTTGGGGGTAAATTTTCCCACATTCAGAGAACAAGGCTATAAAGACAATTATATTGGTAAGTTTAATTGCCTGGGAACTACATGGACTGATTAAAAACCACAGCAAGAGCAACTTACTGTGGATTTGGGGTAATTCTGATGCCATGTTGGATACTTAGAAAGCTGTAATATCAGTATTTTGAATGTTTTCCAAACAGAGCCTTGCTCGTGCTAGAGAAAAACAAGACCTAGAGTCTGTTTAGAAGCTTGGCAAGGCTGTAATGCTAATTGTTTTAAAGAAAACAAAACTCTTCGATTTGGACCAATTGGAAGTTTGACCTGCTTTATGAAGAGAAAACATCTGCTTGCCCCACAATACACAGTAACAATAGTTATTCAGACATTCAACTGGAACCATCAAAGTCAGCCTCACGGTTGTGCTAGACGAAGAATCAGTTGATTATTATTATTCATCATCTGGGGAGCATAAATGTCTGCATATCTGATGAACCCCTAATCGGGACTCTCTGACTCATGTTATTATTTTAATTTATCCTCAGAAATATGTCTAAACCCGCAAGATGGATTGGAACACATTTTGGTGCAGAAAATCATGCTCCTCAGAGGATGAATCCTATCAATGTTGCTGATCCCCTGGCCTTTACACCAAGGGCCATTTGAATTGTGATAACAATGCTTATCTTTTGGAAAAAGGGAAATTAACTACATAGTCAGTGACTTTGAAGCTCTTATTTTTAAGAACTTAACATGAATTGAAGTAGTGAAGTGGTTGGATATTTCTACCTCTAATCAATTAACTGTTCAGGTATTTCAGTCCAGATCAAAGTTGTAGTGTGTATCAAAGAAGTGTGCCGGGCTTTGAAGTCAATTTGACATAGTGTGAAACAGCTTGAGAGTTTTGACAAGGGGCCACGGGATTCAACATCTGAAAGCCTGACACCGCGGGAAGTTGGGACATGTCGAACCAGGTACCAGGTTTTTTTTAAAGGTGACCTCAGGAGATCTCCATCAATGTCTGTGGTGAACAAAACAGGAATTTTAAGCCAAAACAACATCTTTTTAAACCCTAAGCAAGCGATTTTGTACCTACAGTTGACCAGAGCAGAAGCACAGCATTTTAAAAATTGAAACTTGAACCTAAAGAAATGTTAATTTGCAGCGTATCCTTGGTGTTGCAGAAACGTACATTGCCAACAGTTATTTTGGTGATTGCATTAGTCACCCACGCAAAAAATACTAATTCCACTATCAGAGTTTGATCCATTCAGTCTGATAACATTTGGAAAGTCTAAGAGCTGCAACATTAAATCATTTTATCGTTGGTTAGTTGGTTAAGAGGAGGCAAAACCAAAAGAAGACTTGATCAACTTCCGCATGTAAGAACAGGGCCCAGATATTCCTTTATACATCACAGATTGCCATTCATAAAGCCACCCTGCAGTGTTATACTCTCGATAAAATATGGTGTTTTGTTTTGGTGTCATCTTCCAATTATTCTAGCTTGATTTTTTTGCACAGTCATGGCATATAACTTAACTTTCTGTGAGTGGTCAGGACACAAGCGCCACCACTGAGGGAATATGCAACACACTTCAAGCAGATCCTTACAGATATCATGCTTTCAAGATCTTTCTTTCAACATTGCTTACTGTCCCACAGAGCTGAGGTGAAACAGAATATTTGATGGATGGGCAATAGACTTGGAAGGCCACTGAGGATATGTAAGAGTGTCTACCAGTGACTTTAAAGTGCAAATAATCTACAGAAATACATTCTGTAAAGCAGAGAGCTGTCTCCCCGATGTAACGCAGGGACTGCTGAATGCTTGTCAGCTTTTACTGACACCGCCAGTGCGTATTCAAAGCAGACATCTATAGTAAAATGCCAGACTTGAAAACAATGAAAAAGGATAGGTCCTTCGAGTGTCTGAGTCATTTCATAGTGACACCGGGATAGATGGAAGGGAAAAAAAGAAGGAGGGAAATAAACAGCAAGTGACAGATACAGAGAGGGAACAGCAGACATGTCATAGGACTGAAACAACGGGACATGTCAGAAATAGATGAAAGTTGCCTTGCGTGACTTCAGGTTTTTATGAAGTGCGTGCCCCGGAGACGGCGACACCACTCCCTCGTGCTCGAGAGGGGACATCATTTCCGAAGAGGCAGAGGTCCTCTCTCTATGGCGAGTCTGTGGCCGGTCACCGCGTCCCTGTAGACAACTGGACAGGGTCTGTTTGTCAGAATGGGTTTTTCTGTCCAGGACCATTTCAGCCAAGCATCCATTACTGAACCCCTGAATTCATGCAACATTAAACTGGCAGTAACCCAGCTGGTCACTTTCTCCATCTGAACGAGACACCGGAGCGAAACCCCTTTGAGGAAATGTACTCTGGAAAGGTGCAGCGTGATAAATGAAGCAATATTATTTGGCGTGGACCAATGTTTGGCCAAACCAGGGAGCTTGATTTCATTAGAATTTTTCAGCAGCAGTAAAATGCCTCTGGTGGACTATTCCGTGTGTATGATCCATTTAAAGGGCATATAAAATGGAACAGGGACACATTTAACAAACATGTCTTCTGCTTACCAACCTAACGAAGATTTATGTCTTACACAAGACCTGCTTATGAAAGCTCCTTGGTATTGTGCTCGTACTGTCTGTGGTTTGTTCCTGTTTTCTACAGCCATTTATACTCCTAATATTCCTTAAATGGATACAGTATGAAAAAGATTCAGACCTAGGGTTAGGGTCTGGGTCACCTGGATTACTGTTGATCGGCCAACTGAAGAAGAAGGCTAAATCTGATGATTATAAGCCAGGAACTGAAGCTATTTTCATGAGTTGGACGTCAATTTATCGAAGTTTATCTTCAATGAACATCTGACATCTCGCTGCCTCGGGACAAATTGATTGAAGCAGCATGTGAGGATGTCTGCGTGTTTCAGTTTGACTGAGTTACGACTCTGGCCTTTCCACCCAACCGAGAAGAAAGCTGCGAGGCGCTCAGAAAATTGTGCCAACCTACAAATATCACTGCAAAAGTTCAGATTCTGCTTGTTCCTGTAGGGGTGCATTAACTGTTCATATCTGAATACTTTATTTTCAATAGTAGCCCTTGCGGTCCAGTATATTATATATGTATTTGCTAGTAAGTGTATTCATTTAAGACCAATCTCTTCAATCTGTGCACAAATACCAAGACTTTAGGCTTTAAAACTGTATGCAGTACACATTAAAGTCCGATTTTGTGGAAATCAGATGCACCTAAATACCATGCATAAAAAATGTCAGGGGAGTTATAGGGGACAGTATGAAGAGTGACAAAGTCCTGGTCAGGTAGATATTGGGTTGATGGATGGGTCAAACCGCCCATGGGGATTGGTGTTCCTCTCTCATGTGTAATCAAAAGTCAGCATTAATTTGTTAATGAGATAACTTGGCACCTTTTCACCCACAAATAGTTAAACCCGGGTTAACCTAAGCTCCACACTGCGCTCTACTTGCCCTGGTTGAATATCCGTTGGAACCGGTACATGTAGCAAATAAAAATAATAATAACACATTGTACTTACACAGCGTTTTACTGAATATTCAAAGAGGCTTCATGTTTTTATTACATTTCAGATTGACACATGACTAGTGTATAGTTTAGCCTCATTACATGCTGGCAACTTTTAGCCCTGTGTGTGGTCGATTTTCAGGGGATAAGCCCACAAATTCTGCTCCGGAGCAGGACCAGCAAACCCTTGGCTTAAGACGGGGTTAGCCCACTTTGGAATGTGCCAGTGTGAATGCTTTCCCAGCCTGTGGCTAACAGCTCCCTAGCCTTGGGCTGAGAAGGTTCAACAGATGCTTCGCTCCAGGGCTAAGTGCAGTGTCAAAAGCCTTATATTCAACTTCTGTCATATATGCAACATTGTGTTTTCCTGATCCAAACCAAGTTGTTTCATTGCCTACATTAACTGATATGCATCTATTATATGTTTTTTGTTTTTTTACCATTACGACAACTGTCAAGATTGGAAATTTTTTCCTATGCACTGCATGCAATTTGAAAGAGTAAAGATGTTATTTGTACACAGATGGATGTTGGTTGTTTCACTCCGTAAATGACACCGTAATTTTAACTGATACACCGATGGTGAGACACAGGAAATTGACTCATGATTGTCATGACTATTCCCATTTTTGCCCTGTATTAGCTCTCTGATGACATAGACGATTGGTTCTGTGAGAGCCTGTGTGTCTCTGAATCATGTTTGCACATCTTTGTTTTGCTTTGTTTTTGCAGTCTCCGTCTTCCGCCGAGGCTAAATCACAGTGATCACGCCGCTCTTGTCATGAGTGGAGAGCAAAACCACTAGCTATCCACCCAGGCACCAAGGACAGAGGTGGGAATCGCGATCTCCAGCCTCTCTTTATCCCATCCCCCGCCTCTTGAATGGAGGGCATTCGGGAGAGTGGAGTGTTTGGAACCCCGGCTGCATTTACATGGAGCTTTTCATACCACCAACAATCAAAATAAGAGCTCGGTGAGAATAGCAATGCCCCGAAACAGCTCAGGCTGTCGAGTTTCGGAAAGACATTTGACTCAGCTTGAAAGCGGCCAAGCGGCTTGAAACCACTAACCCTTTTACTGCTCTGCCCGGGATATTTCAACGCATAATTCTGTTTTAATGTATGATTAAAAGAGGTATAAATGACTGCAGTTTTATAGGGGGACAGAAGGGAAGTTAATCAGCGTTTTCTTCTTTCCCTACCTTCCTTGTAAGATTGTGTTTTAAGAAACTGTCGACTTGTTAAAGGAAGAAAACAAAAAAGCCTCGTTAAGTGCATAAATAAAGTGCATTTACATCCAGTAAACGCCTAAAATAACCAATATGGTGCCTCTTGTCTTGTAAATTTGTTTAATCTAAAATTGCAGAGACACTGCAACGATTCTAAATGCAACCAGTATAACAAAGTTTTACTTTAAAGGTCAGATCTGAGGTTCACTCTTCAAGCCTTTTCGTTACACAAAAAATAAAAGAGCTTTCAATTGTTACGCGGCTCTGAGTAAAGACGTTGTTTTCCCAGCCAAAGTACAAAGACTCCAACGTTGCCAATGTAGGACACTCGCTGTCTTCCACTCCGAACGTTTCTCTACCTCTGATCTCTGCGGCTGTCATCGCACCCAGCTTGTTTACTCCACTTTATTTATTTGATTAGTTGTTTTCTGCAATCGTCGCTGCTTATTTGTGCTCATTTTTCTCACTTTTTCAACACTTCCGATCGATGACAAGATTATCAAAAAATCTTTAAGTAGCAGAAAACATTGACCTGCTGCCGAGTTATGGACCATCGAGATTCTCTCAAAAAATGAACCTGTATAGCTCCGTAGAACAAATAAGAGACTGTGACAGCAGTTTGTGCGAGGCGAGGAATCTCTTAAGACTGGTCCCCGCTGAGAAGCTGTTATGTGTGTACTCGGGCTACCACTTGTGCAGGTGGGGGAGCTTGGTGGCAGATAAAATCCAAGCTGTCAATCACCACTACCTGAGATACTCTCACTGGTTTGTGGCTGTGCGCTATGCCTGGAGTCAGACACAAGAGCTCTATAAGAAAAGGAGGTTCTATCTAAAGACCCGCTCTCTCAGGGCCAATTCTGGCAATTTTGGGGTGCCCTAGGTCAGATATACACCGGTGCCCATGGGCGTGAAGCATTTAAAATATGGTGGGACAATCTAACAAGGTTCTGGGGGTTCTCCCCAGAAACACAGTAGACAAAACTTCTTGTATTCTGGTTCCATTTAACAGGTGGATCTCAGCTTTTATCTGGATAAACAAGCATGAAAAACAATTATGGGTGCATTTTCATCCAGGCACACATTTGAAGATATTAAAAAGCTGAAAGTAAAGACATTTATTTAAAGATTCATTTCTAATAGCTTTGTGGAACAGGCCACTGACATATACAGACGCTGACATTTCAAGCAGAAAATAACTTCAAATCCAACGCATACAACCACAACATCTAATTAAATGTCTAAATTAATGTGACACAATTAGTCACAAACATTGACTCAAGGAGCTTGGAGCTTTTTATTTTTCTTTATTGAATACATTCCATGACCTGATACAATTATCAGGTGACCCGTTGTATCACCGAATGTACTGAAGGCACTGCAGTACCAATTAAAAGATTTAGAGATATAATAAAAAAATGTGAAAGGTGGAAAATGTGTTTAGTTCATTTGTCCCTTCTTTTCCTTGCAGTCTTTTTTAGTCATGATTGCTGTCTTACTTTACTCTTTCCTGACAGGTTTCCCTTCTTCCCACCTCATATTCTCTCTTTGATCGAGGCTGCACGGGGCAAGTGTCTGACCCACCTTAACTCAGCTGCCTGGAATTCGGCCATCAATTACTGAAGGTGAACTTGAGTGGCGTGTGTCAATCTGCCTGGGTGCAAGGTAGCTGTGAGAAGGCGGTACAGAATTTCATTGACTTGGAAGTTTTCCCATTAAGAAAGCAGGATGGATTCGATGAGCACTGACAGAGCGCTCTAAAAAGAGTGAATAGACTGACGGATTTGTGAGGGGGTGAAACTAATAATTTGAGAGAGTGGGTGGGACTTGTTCCATCCTAGTATGATGGCTTTAACGCCCATGGTGGCGCCCTGAGGGGGATCTCTCTTTTCAAAGCATTTAGATATTTTAGTTTTTTTTATCTTCACTCAACTTCTGGTACCAACCCGGTCACCAGAATAATTGCTAACTAACTCGCCCACCGTCCCCTCCAGCTCTGGACATGACAGTCATTTCTACAGTAGATGTCATATCATGTCCACATGACATGATATGACACCTACTGTAGAAATGTCAATATGGTAGTATGACTTATCCTGGTTATAATCATATGCTAGACAGCCATCATACCTTATATACACATAATAAAACACAAATGCCAACGCATACGTTCCCGGTGACCATTACAACCAGCTGCTGCCAGTCCTGTGCGGGGGATGTGACCTAATCTCTATGTAAATAGCAGCTTTCAGCTCTGACAGTCTTCATATTGTATGCTATACTGCATTATATATCATATATTTGCAGAGATGTTGGCAAAGGTGGTGTTAAGCAGCAGATGTGAGTCTACAGGACAGGGCAGATTCCCACATTGGGTGAAGACAGCAAGACAAATGATGGTTGAAGCACTTACATACAGGTATCCTATACTTTGTATCGTACTATAGAGGATGTCCGTGTGAAACTATCGTGTAAGACCTTCAATTTCAGATCATTTATCATTACAGCCTATCTGCTGATTTACAGTATGTGCCCATATATTTGATTCTTATGCAGTGGTATCCACTCATTTCTATGAATAATGTTACAAAGGGCTTCAGCACTAAATAGATCATCTCCACATATCGGCAGATCCCGAGAAGTGCCTGCAGGCAGAGCGAGCAGTGGGTTTGTTTAACAATGAACTACACCTATTGAACATGAGTGTACCAAGTGTCCAGGATTAATTTCAAAAATATATTCCTCCTCTTTGCTGACCCCTCTGCCAGCTGCACCCTAGGTGACAGCATAGCTCGCCTATGCCTAATGACGACCCTGCACAGTTCATATTTCTCAAATGAATTAACCACCATTCAAAAACTGCCATATTATGTTTATTTCAGTAGATTGGAGTTGTGATTTTTGATTCCATTTTCAATGCACCAACAAACTGCCAGGTCCTTTAAAATGACAAAGGCCCAATCCAATTTCCATTTTTTTACCACCACGGATCATTTTGGAGTGAACTTTTGCCCCTCAGAACAGAGTTCTGTACATGTACATCACATCACGCAACACTAAAATGCCTCAAACTGCGGGACAGTCAAGCACATTTCAGAAATAATAGAGACACAAAGCCATAGTGATTGTTTTATACTTGTTATAAAGAAAAGGACCGTAATAAATTGTAACAACAGAGAACTCTCATAACCCTCGGTTGGGGTTATGGTCAACATGCAAAACGGAGGGGTAGGGCTAAGTGTCAGGAGCAAAGGGTTTATTGGGCTTGGGCCAAACAGAATTCACTTTTGCATAAAAGACACGGTGGACTGACACACAGAAACTTCTAGATGTCATTCCGCTGAGAGCTGTACAAAAGCAGGATTTCAGAGATTCTACAGTATCTTGGGACGGGAGGTGAAAACGGAGGAAAAGGTATCGTCATCTGGTGTCAGCGCACACTTGCTTTTAGAAGAAACCATCACACTCCACTGTGAATCCTGTTGTGAAACACTACTTTCCCTGAAGTATGGGTCAATAAGTGTTCGATCAGGCTGCAGTGGCAGCAAGTGGAGACCTTGTTGATGCCAAGCATGGAAGATGGGTCAAATTTGGGTAATGCACTTGGCCGTACTGCGATTACAATTGTATTTCGATCGTTTGTGCAGCCCAATTTACCGCGTTGCTCTGCTACTTCTGTCGCTCTTCAAATTGGATTTTTCCATATGTTTGGTGTAGCTCCACACACAGGGAGACTGAAGAGGAGTGTGCATACCCCGTTCCATGGATCAATGCCTAGCTGCAGATTAGAGCCGCCAGGTGGATCGCCGCTCTAGACTTGTGGAATGCGTACTGGCAAGTGTCAGTGTTGGGATTCATGCAGGCCTTACAAGGTGTGTTCACAGCACACCAGCTGGACTCAAGTTTACACAGATGCACTGGGAGGCGGAGAGGTAAAGCTACATGTGTGGATGGAAATTGTCCTCAGAAGCAAAGCTGAAAGGAGATAATCATCCTCAAAAACTGGCTCGTTGGTTGTGGCAGTTTGAGCCCTGCTTTGTGAGCAGGAGTGACAGAACCAAAGGAACCCATGGGACATGGCGTTGTCATTCCAACGTTCTCTGTGCCAGAGTTCAACAAGTGGTTCATACCAAACGCCTGGTCAGCATAATAAAAGCTGTAGATAACGTTACTTAGCCAACAGGACCGGAATTAGTTTAGTTAGCAAGTTAGCTAAACTGTCATAATACCATCATTTTAGTCACCAACCTCAGTCAAGAGCTCTAATCTGTTATGAATCTAGCAAGGGATCAATAAAACCTGCCTTGCACATTAACACAGAACCCAAATAGCACCAGTGACGTTATGATCCTTCCTCCTTTTTAGTTCCTTGACAGAACCAAACGGAACAATCCCGACACCTGGACTCAAATTGAAACACTCCTTCCCCTACTTTCCTGACCATCAGCAGTACATCTGTGGCTGTCCGTACTTGGTGATTCTACCCTTATGTCAGCAGCATTATTTTGAGCCTACAGCTGCGAGAAAACACATTACAAATGTCAGCACCTCTAATCGACAGACCAACCTTTGCAAGTCATTTTCTTGCGGTTGAGAGTCAGGAGCAGAACGAGTGTGAAAAAAGAAAAGGTTTTGGGTTGTAGAATGCTCTCGCAACCTCTCGTTTGTAGAGCTGCCAGCAAGGTTAGACTTTTGTGACACCGCAAACAGCAGAAAAGAGATTTTTTTTTGTTTTGATCTAGTGAGGGGGCAGCCAGGATGCCTTCCGCATGAGAAAATACGGCTCTTGTGAGGCTTCAAAAACTCCTCATTTCTCGCTCCTTGAGAACCGAAATGCGGGAGATTTGCCGAAACATATGAGTTCTGAGATTAAGTCAACACCAGCCGCCGCCATGCCGGTCTAACCGATGTTTCTCCTCATAGTGTGTGTGTGTGTCTGTGTGTGTGTGTGTGTGTGTGTGTGTGTGTGTGTGTGCGTGCATGGCTCTGGTTGCTATGGTTATGCCTTTCTCTGGATCAGTCTGCAGGCGGATAAATAATGCACACTAATGCTGGCGTGGTGACAGCACTGCAGCAAGCTGTTGCTCACCTCAGCTCTGCTCTGGAGACGCTCACAAATGCAGACATAAATATGCTAATGAGCACATGCTGCGACATGGATGCACGGCGTACACACACCTGGACAACATGTTTACTGCCATACAGATGCGGTGTGCAACCACAAGAACACGGAAGGCTTCTTTTTTTTTTTTTCTTCCATCATCGCTGCGAGGCTGTCAACGAGGCTCCAACAGAGTAAGCCATCAAAGTTTGTTTTGACACGACCCTGTCTAATGAAGCAGGTGAATAATCTTTGATGGACTGGTGTCAATACATTCCCCACAGCGGGATGCATTCAAAGGTCTCTATCGGCCTCTTCAGAAATGTTTGAAAACACAGAATGTGTGATTTGACGCCCGAATGATGAAGGAGGAGTATCAGTGCGGCACGCTGCTGTTATCTTTATGTATGCGGTCCAAGGGTGAATATAGATAGAGGCTGGTATTCCTTTGTGCTGCCACTCACAAAGCGTCCGCTGACAAGACGTTCATTTGCATATTTTCGCTTTGGTTTACATTCCATTTTTTGCACCAGTCGACGTTTTACATTCCCAAGAGAGGAATCTCATTTTGTGCAAAGAGGCAAAAATCAAATGCCCTTCTGGGTAATGCAGGAAAACACTGTGAATAACAAGTTCGATGAGCAAATTGACGAAAAGTGCGTGCAACAAAAATGTGAATTACGGGAGTTAAAAGGGGCTATTTGTTAACAAAATGGCAAGAATATTTATTAAAACATAAAGAAAATGAACATGTGAAGAAGCAACAGTGTTGAAGTTATGTCAAGGACGTCTATGTAGTGTGTTCCAGAGCCGTTGACTGAACTAGCTAACCCCAGGCAGTCACGTCTGGTAATACCACTCTGTACTTAAAGGGGTGATGGTTCATTAGTTTGCGTAGTTTCAGCTGGGAGATGCAAGAGTGGTGAGTTCATTACTTTGTCTAGAAAATAAACAACATAAACTCACAAAACGTCAAGAAAGGAAATATTTTTATACGTATTTTCATTAGTGAACAGAAAAATACAACCGTACACCATCTGAGATCAGAAAGGCGAGCTTAGGTACCTTGTTTAATCATCTTGAAACACACTTCATTCAAACTCAACATAAACCAAATAAAACTCTCTCAGACAGTATTGGTTTGTCTATCCTCAATCACCTCTGGTTTGGTTGAAATAAATCCTGAACTCACATTGTAAGATGTGGAAGTATTCTGGCTCTAAACGTTGTTTTTGCCCACTGCTGATGCCTGATTCTCATTCGCTCCCCTGTCGCTTCACCCCTCTCCTGTCCCCGGCATGTTTTCTCATCCCCAGGGTCCCCCACAGTATTGATCAGAATTGCTGTAAATCGCCTCCATGCTGTTCCCCTGTCTTTGGCTGGGAGGCCAGTTGAGCCCCTTTGCCTTGAGTGAATCCTCTCCTGATTCAAGGTTGCAATCCAGTCATATTTCCATCACTTCTTACAAATTACACCTTTTACACCTGAACATTGTAAAAGGAAATATTTTCAAAACTATTCTTTATCGAGGTGTATTATACATGTTATTTTTCTCACATTTTGGTGTCCGGTTCACACCCAAGACTGAGCTGTTCTCAGCTCTGCCATGGAGCAAAGATAAATAAATATGAATGCAGGTGACAGGAGAAGAATGCAGATCTTTCCCAGCTTTGAAACTGATGATAAAGGAAACGTATACATTACCGAGACAATTTATTTTTCCATCTCCATATAGAAACGGCTGGAGGTTGAATGAGAAAGAAAGTAGTGTGTAGAATAATCTATGATTTGAAAAATGTATTACCCACCCAATATCTGAGTCCTTTTTACAGAAGTGATAACAAAGGGCTGATAGATGGGCTGATATGGAGAATAAAGTAGCAGGGACAGGCAACAAAGGGAGGCACAAAAGAGAGAGGGTGATCGAGAGCTCTTTATGTTCTTGAGTGAATGAGTCTTTGTTCATAAATCTGTCTTGATATATGGAGCAAAAAACATTGTATTTCTCCTCCGAAGAGATAGCGGTGCTATTTTTTACTGTGTCTTCGTTCATGTCTGACTGTTGGCTCACATGTTATGGCTGGCATTGCTTCGGATTCACAGCCTAAAAGGAAATAAATGAATGAATAAATAATGCCATCTGATCTTTCAGTGTCAAACACTTTTTCGAGAGGTGAATCTTAAAATGTGTAATAAATCACCTTTTTTGCACTCATAAAATGAAGAAGGGACAAGAAATGAATGCAAAACATCGTACCATCCAATGGTTAATAGAATTGGCTGTGGAGAAGAACTTGTAATATGAACTTTTATAACCTTCTAACCAAATACACAAAAAATAGCCTCAAGGAGGCAATAACAGTTGGGAGAACCCGGGCAGGTTGGCTCCTGTGAAAAATAGAAAAGTGCAATAAGCCACAATTATCAGAGTTCTCTGTTGCCAGTCAAAGTAAATCAAATTTATCTAGCCTGCCTGCAAACGTTTGTTGAGAATGAGGAGCGCTATGGTGAGAATATCAGAGAACTCCCAGGATCCACCTGCTGACTGCAAAATGACCAACACAAGAGTGGAAATTTAAAAAGCTGCTTTAAAAGGTATAATATATAACATTTCCACCAACAAATGTCGACAAACGATTAGACCTTTGTTCAATATGTTTCCAACAATTTTCAAACCCAGAGAAATGTATAATTTAACTCAAGGCAGTGCTGTGTTCCGTTTGACTGCTATAACTTCTGAGTAAATGCCATTTGATATGTCAGAGAGTGAGGAAGTGAGCCGATGAATGTGAATAACCATAAAAACCTTTATACATTACCTTTTTTCATTGCCAAATATAAATAATATCAGTATTAACACTTGATACAGTAACAGACTGTTAATTAATGTTAATCCTTTACTTTAACTAATGTTAATTAATATATCCTCATTATTGTTGTAACTATAATCTTTATAAATGTTTGAATAATGTACTAAAAAATAACTTAATTAACATGAACGACATTAGTAAATGATTACATGACACATCAGTTAACTATTACTTGACTGTTAGTTAATGCATATTACTACATTAACTAATGTTAATTAACGTTTCCTCATTATCGTTGTAACTGGTGATAGAATCTGTATAAAATAAAATTATGTATGAATAAACACCTTAATTAACATTTACAACATTAGCAAATGATAACCTGACACATAATTTAACTGTAAGTTAACTTTTATTGCTATATTAACTAAGAGATAATCTTATATTAATAATACTAATGTGGTATTACTTAATCTAGCCTGGAGATGCTAACGTTACCATATTACACATATTATACAAACTCATTGAACTGCGTTGCTGGGTCCAACAAACTGACATCCAGACACAATCCCCAAAACATATGCTTACGACTTGTTTTTCCATTGACTCACAACCCTATGCCATATGTGCACTGCAGGTGTAGCCTGTAAAAAATATATTGCTGCATCAGTTTGTAACTGTACACGATACGTGTTGATGTAGCCAGGGTGTGAATCTGGAAATATTCTGTCCTCTTCTTATCGTCAACAAATTCCATAAAAATCACAACACCGCCAATGAAACAATCCTGTTAACAAGTTCTGTCTTCATCCGAAGGCTGATGCATCACATTCCTCTGTGCCACAGAGCTCCACAGACCTCAAAAACTATCAAAGAATCATCAATGAGTCACACTATGTTGAAGGAACGTGTCAGCCAGTGCAACAAAGTACTGTACATGGGCGCTGCAGTGTAGTTTGAACTAATTCAAAAATACAGTACGCAGACATTCTGCTGTCGAAAATCCAGACGAGGACATCAGATCTGCAACTGTAAAATATCCCCCAACCAATACCCAATTAACTGTTTGAGTAAGGTTCAGTTTTCGTCACAAATCCCCTGCAAAGACCAAAACCAACCATCAACTGATCCTACTAACAAGTCCCATGTGTGTATCCAAAGCCTGATGTAATATATCCTTCTGTGCCATAGAGCTCCATTGTCCTCCAGAAATATAAAAGCACATAAGAGAGCTACAGTGTTGCTTAGCTCCCTTATGTAACAACATGTTACCATGATGTTGAACACTGTGGATCATTTCACCAAAACACTCAATCGCACGACAAATGTTTATTCATCTCTCATGCCTGAGTAACGCTTGCTACAAACCACAGTGGCCAACTGTTTCAGGAAATCATCTAGCCTAAAAAACAGTTGTGATCTGTTGTGAGGCTGTATAAAATCTCACAACAACCCATTCAATAGTTGTTGAGATACGTCCACCATTCATGATCCCCAGACGACGAACCATACTGACTTTGGAGGTCCACTGATTTCCTTTTGTGACAACAGAAAGCATGTTAAATAAAAAAGTCTGGAAGGCCAGCGATGGCAGTTATCTGACACATATCCCTTCCCTCCCATAGCCAATCATCAACCGAAATAGAGCAACCCGATGGTGTTGTTGCACTGGCACGAGTGCACATTTGAGATTCACAGCAGTTTCAACCAATTCGGTGCAGCTGCAGATGGACTTCTTGTCGGCATGGAAGAGGAGGATACTGCACTAATGCACAGGATTACCAAGAAAGGTGAGGTTACCCAAACATTAGACATGAAAGGTGAAAAGAAGTTGGTGTCACGAAACCACCATCTTGTATGATCTGCAAGGAAAAAGGGGACAGCAGAGCTCGTATTTAACATACTGCGAGCCTGTTGTTTGGTTTGCGCCGCGTTTGATTGCAATCATGTCAAAGGCTGAGGGTCTCTCACCCACGCTCCCACTTTTCACACTCCTACTCGCTCAGCGACGATGGCGTGATGGGAAGCAAAGAAAACAACACAAACAGGAGAATTAAACAGGATGAAGAGGATACATGAAAGTGCGACAGATCAACAGGCAGCGTTTCCTGTGAGTGAGTCCCATCATTGTCAATTCTATTCAAATGTTGAAGTGTAGTGAATATTAACAAGCAGTCAAAGCGATGTGGATGGATGTGTCGCCAGCCAGACAAGACGATTACTGCTAAACGTGTGATGACGGCAACAAGAGAAACAGACATTTAGACACTTCAAGTGACTTTAGCCCTGAGGTAGAAGAGACGGATTCATGGTTTACTCTTTGCTTTTTAAAGAAAAGACTCAATATCTATTTCTATCTCATCAAACCAGCCTCTCAGATGGTAACACCTTCTGTTATGATCACTACGTTCCCATTTAAGTGGCATCCACCGCAATTAGAGCTGGGATCTGAAGTCCTCAAAGATCCATAACGGTGCGCTTTTTCATTAGTATTCATGATTGCTAATTTTAGGTGAATTGCTGTATTGATTTCCCCATCGGTTCCACTGGCTGGTCACCGAGTCACACGCTGAACAAATGATTCACTGCCACCATATTTATTTAATAATCGGAATTTAATTTCAAATTATGTGCCAGTCACGGCATGATCTCGCATTGATGAATGGGACGGAGAACGGAGGAGGGCATGAATAGTATGGATTCTATATTTGGTGATTAATGAAGATATGTCGAGAGTGATGAATTCTGTTCGGTGCAGTAACACGTGGCACCTGCCAGTCTTGGTCTTGAATAAGTCCAACAGGAAAGAGATGTGAAAAATGTACTTAAATACCATCAGGCTTTGCCAAACACAAACTCTAAATCTGGGTGCAGTGTAGAGGATTTCATTTTCATCTGGACCTTATTTTTCCTTGTTTTCATCTCACCAATCATCGCTTGTGTGCAAAACTTTAACAGTTCTACTGCCGAGCTTCTAAATGAAACTGAAGTCGCTCTGGCCAGAAACACATTTGTATGCTAGAACAACCTTAAAATAGTTAAACAACAATTAAACCCTCGACTGCAATAACACTCACACTTTAGAAAAACATCTTAGAACAGCTGTGAGTAAAATTATAGCCTAAAAAGGCATTTAACCGATGACTGTTTTAAGCATTTGCCACACACTTTATTGCACAGTGCTTGGCTGGTTAGCAGCTCTGCATGATGTTCATGTCAAAACAGAAGAATAGATATATGGGATTCCTTTGCTCTATTCATTAAAATGCTCGGGTAATAAAAGAATAATGCCTTCATTTAACAGTTAGGTGCTTTGACACCCTTTTTCGCTTTGCTACAATTAGCCAGACAAGTTAAAATATACCTCATACAGCAAACCAAGCTGCACAATATCCAAAATTCATTGTAGGACATAAATTAGATGGGAGCCCGAAACAGTTTTAGCTTATTTCTTCATGCTACAAACCAATCGAGCTGCAGCCTTCAACAACAAATGAGTCCAGTGCTTGAAGCTGACCGATACGCAGTCCTGGCACTTTTACATTTTACTCTTTGGCGTACAAATAGAAACAACTGTCAAGCCCTCATCTGAGGATTGTAGCTGCTATTTATCACGGATACTTTAAGTGCATAAGTGCTATGATTAAAGTGCTAACAATACGAACATACAAGTGATTATACATTTTTTTTTGGGGGGGGGTTTGGGAGGGAGTCAAGGTATGCGGGGTCGAGGTAAAGTCTGAACAAATGAGTCTTGAGTCTTTTGCGGAAGATGGGGAATGATTGAAAACATTATGTTAGCTTTCTGGCTAATAGCTAAGCAAAAATGTTCTATAAGATGAGTGGGCTAGAATGTTTGAAAAATGCTAGCATGATTTCAGCTTTCTGGCGAACAGCTAAGTCAGAGGGTTCTTTAAACTGAGCAGACTAGTTTCTTTGCTCTTGCTAACATTATGTTAGCTTTCTGGCTAATAGCTAAGCAAAAATGTTCTATAAGATGAGTGGACTAGTTTCTCTCCTCTTGCTAGCATAACATGAGCTTTCTTGCAAACAGCTAAGCCAAAGGGTTCTTTAAACTAAGGGAAACTCGTTTCTCTCCTCTTGCTGGAATAACATTAGCTTTCTTGCTAATGGCTAAGCCAAAGGGTTGACTCATTTGCGTCCTGTTGCTAAGGCTTAACTCAGATTTGTCCTATTTACTGTTATGGTGAACGTTTCCATTGCCTGAGAACCATATGGGATTGTAATGACTGCAGAGATATTGCTTTGCGTCAGAGGGACCTGGCCTGGGTCACCATTAATTCCGGGTTATGGACACCTCATCAGGCTCTAGTCCTTAATCAATTGCATCTCTGGTGGCATACGGGGGGTACAGTTACGCCATTGTATTAATTTCCCACACTAATCCCAGGCTTTGTGTGAATACAGTGCTCAGCTCTTATCTGGAAATTCTTGTCAAATTGCATTTGTCTATGCCACAATGTGTTGACAATCTCCACGCTGTTTGTACAGTAGATGATTGATAGTGAGGGTTCGGGCGCAACTGATAGCTCTACACAAATCAGGCAACAATGGAGCACTCCGTGACAGAGCTGGAGTAGAAGAACTGGATTGAGCAGAGCAAGGGGAAAAAAAAAGAGTATAATCCAGGGGCCGCCGTTAAAGAAAAACCTCAGCTTTTTATGCACGGCATCAGTGTCGGTGTCTTGCTGCCCACAGAGCTGCCTTCCCATCACGGCGCAGAGTATAACTCAGACTGAAACACAGATCCACGCTCAGTATGCTGGCAGCGTTTTTTAACAGATGTCCTGTTGCCTAATGTGAGGTAACTTCACTCGAGGCTTTTGTGCCCAAATTGGAAAAAGCCGACGAGACGCAACCGCATTGCACTTGAACCAGTGTCTCCCAGGTGAACCGCCGCGCCGTGCAAATAGGCCACACGATGCGGCCTGAAAATAATACAGCGCGCGGCTTAAAATGCAGCATCTTCTCCTTGCTTTAGTCGGCGCTCGGCGGCGTCTCCTGGGCCTCCTAAAAAAAGATTCCTCCTCAGCTGTGTGAGGCATCGTCTGAATTCAACGGAATATTTAAATGTAAGCGGTGGTATTCTCTCAAAATAACAACGTTAAGAACAGCAAGAAACCAGTGATCAGACAGCGCAGATGAAGAGAGAAGTGTCTGCCAATTTATCTCCAAGATCATTCAAATGGTGCACTTCAGGAATGATTTTGATGCATAATTATTCAAAGATCCGTCACTTATAGTAGCCGGGACTACGCTGTGGTGGTGGGTTACTTTATAATACGGTAACTGATGGTTCTATCGTTCACCCCAGACTCTCAGACTCTTCCCATCAACAGGCCACAGTGGTAAGTTTTCCTCGTCTTTTGAACTCCTCAGTCTCAAAGTCTTTATGAATTATGCTGACACTCTCAAGGCCTCAAAGTTCCTCTGCATCGCGCCGAAATCAGGGCCGGCGCATCCGCGGCTTCGAGACTTTCACAGAATTTCGGCCGCTCGGGGGATTTATTCTTTAACGTGTGATGCTTTATGCATCTGGACGGATGAGCGTTCCGCGGATTTTCTCATTCTCGCGCACACGCGGAGTGAGAGGAGGAGGGAAAAAAAGAGAGAAACTCACAGACGCGTTTTTTTAAAGTTCTCCATCGTTATTTCTGTAAGACGCGCGTTCGTTTGATAATTCCTTTTTGAGTCGAGGGGCTCCTGTTTTGACGCGAGGACTACAGAGGCGAGCGGCGTGCGCCTGGTGAGGTCTCCCCAAGGCAAGAAATTCAGCAGATTTCAGCTCAAACAGCCTCCCCAGAATGCCCCCCCCCAAAATAATAAATAAAAAATACTGGTGAGAATAAGTCCTTGAGAAGAAAACGACCTCAAAAGTATCAGAAAAAAAAGGCATCCCGGAAACTTTATAAACGCTTAGCTCGTCGGGCTCTGGTGGTAAAACTGCTAAGCTTTGAGGTGGGACCGAGGACATATTACTTGCTTGCTTAACAAGTTTGCTCCCGCTTGGAGAGCAGGTGAATAGTCAAGAGTTTTTTTTTTTTTCCCCTTTTGAAAACAGCCAGCCCAGACGGAACGCAGTCAATAAATTGCAAATGCGAAGGTCGAAGAGGGAGAGCCCATAATCATATTACCCGGCTCTATCATTCCGCAGAGGCATGGGCGTGCATGCATGTGTGTGTGTGTGTGTGTGTTATTATTCGGGACCCGCCGCCGCCGCCTGCTAATGAGAAGCTGTCGAAAAAGAAGACGACCCTCCATTGTTCCCCCGAGGGATCAATGGGATACCTATCAAAAAGGTGCGCTATCTGTAATATGAGGCAGATTAGTTCAAATGAGATAACGGGGGATTCAAATGGATGGAATAGAACAAAAAAGGCTGGAAGGAGGCGAGGAGACGGACTGAGCGAAGTCTGATAAAAGCCCGAGTGAAACATCCGCCGACGCCTAATCGAGCCGATCTCGCGGTATCTACGTCGTGTTATTCGGCGCCGTTATTCGCCCGGCTTTGCTGAGCACGCACACTTTTATTTTTTCGCCTCCCCCTCGCCGCGGGACCGCTTCACATCCGTGCAGTTTAAAGGGGGTCTGGGGGAGCACTACTGCGCAAAAAAGAAATGTGATAAAAAGTATTAAAATCCGTGTAATCGGATTTGAATCGCCGCCGGTGACAGTGGCGGCGATATCACCCAGTGGCCAGGTTGCATTGTGGGTGATATAGGCAGCAGGTTTTCGAAAAAGCGGTCCGTGGGCTGAGCGTCGCACTCTTACAACACTCCAGGCAAGTCATTTATTTGTCTTTATACAACACACAGCTGTTACAGCCATTATGTAACGACATAAAATAATGGAGGCGAGTGGTTCCTTTATGCTACAAAACACATGCAGAGTGGTATGAATTACTGTATACACCCAGGTAATAATTCTGTAGTGCATTTTTTATGACTGCCGGCTCAAACACGGCCCGCCCTCCAAGTGTGGCGGCCTGATCTGCGGACGTTATGGCGGAGACAGGTCTCTGAGTCCAGTTTTCCCCCATTTCATTTCCCTGTACCGGATATTAGCCAGGAGCAGCCTTCAATCCAAGATGGATTAGCATCGCGCCCATCCCGGATCCCTCCCCTCTCCTTCCTGGAACCATCTGGTTGGTGTGGCTGAACGGTCGAAAGGTGCCATGGGCAGCGAACGTCGCTGCTAGGTTTAGCAATCTAGCGAACGCTTTCTGTTGTGATTATTTATCATTATAGCGCTGCCGTTAGCATCACATTAGGGAGAGTTTCTGAAGAATTTATGAATACTGATACAGTAGAACCAGAGGAATGGGCTCTTCCCCCTCACACACTTTTTTCTTCCTTTTCAAAACCTGGTGCCTACATTACCCACAATGCAACTTACACGCAGCTTCCTCTGGAGCCATAAAAAGACTTTTCTCCTTTTTTTCACCGTGTGCAGTCGTAGTACACCTCACTGTGTAAAATTGATGGAGTTACCCTTTAAATAAAAAATGCCATCTTCTGCTTTCTCCTGCTGGACCATCGAGGGGGCTTTGGATGCCGGCTCAAGGGCACCTTCGCTGTTAAGGGGGAGGATTCCTCCGCTCCGTCTCCCAGACCGTTACGCCGCCGTTTTTCTTCCAGTCAAAAGCGAGCATTTTAAAGCTTAAGGCGACTGCCGGCCATCTGCGCTGGAAAATAAAAACAAAAAACACAGGGAAAAAAAGGTTGCATGCACTGCCTGATGTCTGGGAAGAGAAATCCATTTTTTTCGTTATAGACAGGATGCACAGCTGACCCTCCGTGTGAAATGTCAGGAGGTCAGAGACATCACCAGAGGCTGCTGGCTTTCTGGAAAGGATCAATGCGAGCACGCTTGACAGAGGGGTCACTCAGTCGGATGACCAGACCACCTAAAGCCAACTACAGAGACTGTCTGGCCCCCACGGAGATGAGGAAATCGTCCGCCTACCGATGCCTCTTTCCGCAAAAGGAGGAGGAGAAGAATCAAACTGTGAAATCTCCTCTTTGCCTTTAAATCCCGCTCAGGGCACGCACGCACCACGCTGGGCCTTTACTGTAGGTTATTGTACTTAGCCGAGTGGGTAAGCAGGATTTTTTTTTTGGTACGGCATTCAAGATCAGCTGAACTGGAGCTGATCTGAGCGACGTGTGGGCGTCCGTTTTTTGGCTACTGGCGGCGAACAGCTTGCTGTGTTTTGAATCAGACGACTGAATTAAACAGATATCGGTTGGTGTGCTGGATTACTGGGCTCTTTCGTTAGCTAACACAACCGAAAACCATCTGTTTGTGTCGGGTAACCGAGCCGGGGATCCAAAATCCAAAGTGCTCTCAGTGTAGCAAATATGAAAAGACAAGACAATTGTAGTCTGTCACCACAGCCTACATTTGGAAATAAGTCCGTCTTAATTGTGATTTTTATTCACAACACTGTCAAATTAAGCCCAGCCGCTTCCCAGCAGCCTCTTCCAGGTATCTTCCTGGCTGTTCCACAGCCTGCTCAGCCATTATGTCTCCATAATGCGCTGCCGGGCGATTGTGATGCAACCGAATCACTCACTCATGAAACAACATTTTGAGACTAATCTCGTGCAGTCACATCTCCGTCTCGAGCTCGCGCAGCTCCGGAGGAAATGTGACGGGAAGCGTTGGAAACCTGGAGAGCCCCGAGGCGGCGATTTGATTGGCTCTCAGGATGAAAACATGTCCTGGAAATGACACCTTTGTTTTTTTTTTGCGCCGTTATTTAAGGCTCTGTTAATGATAAATTAGATGAAAAATGTCGTGACATGTTTGGCCAAAGGCAAAGGGAAAAAGTATTAAACCTGTTCAACAGCCTGTGGTCAATTACACACACCGAGTTTCAGGTTGATGATTTCGTATTTCTCAAAATAAATGTGGGCATATTTGAGATCAGCTCGCAACTAGCAGAACAAAAGGGTTGTTTTCCCTACAATAACCACTCCCGACAGCTAAACCACGTAAAGGGACGCTTTTATGGGCATATTTCTTAAAGCCCAAACGTGCCCGAGGACATGTTTGCTCGTCCCCAGGGTTAATCCAAGCACCTCTGTATGACACAGAAGCCATAGGAGGCAAGTCAAAGTGGATGGTTTGGGGGTATGGTTGATCTGATATCGCCGTGTTGGGCTTGTTCCCAGAACATCAGAATTGAAGTTATTCCAGGAACATCATTTGGAGCGGGTTGAGTACAGGACTCTCAACCAGGATACCAAGATTTGTGTCCTGGTTACACTGTTCAATTATTTTTACACCTTATTTTCTGTTTCTTCTCAGTTTTCTGTGGCTGTTTGGTTGACAAAAATACTCGGTATTACAAATGCGTATTTCTCCTGTGTGTGGCAAAGTCGTGATCTGGAGCAACATTAATCCCAATGTTCCAGGAGACAACACCGACTTGGCAACATCAGCTCGTGCGTACTTAGACATGGCAGTTATTTGAGCTAAATGCTAGCCGTTACAATGCTAACACGCTGATGAACAGCATATACGATTTACCAGGTTTGTGGTTTTTGTTTAGCCTGCTAGCATGCTTTTGTTTGCTAATTAGCGCTTTACACAAGGCCTACAATTAAATGACGTTAGCTTAGTTTTCGCAGGTATTCTGCCATAAACCAATAACATTCCCATTAGCCTCACCGCTAGGCTAATGGGAATGTTATTGGTTTATGGCAGAATACCTGCGAAAACTACACTATTGGACAAATTGATAATGGCACTACATGAAAAGTTAAGGGAATACCAAAGCTGTTAGACAGTCTTAAAGTTGTTGATACATTTCACTCAAAATATATAGCCTAATACGTAACATTTGCTCATTTAAATGTCTTTGTCTTATACAGTATTTTGCTGAGTGGTGTAATTACATTATTTGATTTTTTTCCACATGTTCAAACATGGAGAAATACGTCATTTAATTATAGGTAGTTTCATTTGGTCGCCGGTGGCTATAACCTTCCTGAGGAAACACAGGAAACACCAGATGCTACGTCACTTCAAACATTAGCTTGTTGGTGAACAATTATGCCCAGGTCAAGTCACATAGATCTGCATTGGCGGTTTGTTTAACAATGAAGACAACTGCCATAATCCCACACAACGTCGTCAGACTTGGCCTTTTGTTTTGAGCCTGCCCTCATCAAATAAAGGACCATATAGGTCGAAAAAGAAAGCAGTTTATTGTGAAACTTTAACCTAACCAAACTGCAACTGAACTGAAGGTATTAGGATGTTTGAACCCAATCAGTGGAAACTGCACACTTTGCGTCCATAATCAAAAATGTAAACACCTTGGTGAGTCAGTAGGAGAGCCTTAACAAAATCGAATGTAAACTATATCAAGAATAATGATATATTAGCCATACTGCCATCATGGCACAAACAAGTTGCTAATGAACACATCGCTGTAGTTCCTTGAATCCCAAGCATGAACATATTTTGCAGAAGGTGCTCAAAGTGAGGGAATGTAATACAGTGTATGAAGTGATGGAGAGAGCATCTGTTGGCGGGGGAGTGGAGGGAAGGAACAGTATTTCACAAATTCTGTTATGCTTGTATTGGATGGATGTTCCATCGATGTCCCCCGGCGCGCCATTAGAATGTGTCTGTCAAGGAAGTAATTCAAAGCGAGCGCTGTAATTTTCCATTTTAAGGGGACTTTCACACAATCATAACCCGTAATTTGCTGCCATCGTCTTTAACTTGGGGTAAGAATGCAAATAAAACCAAATTGATGATGATATATTTCATTACGTTCTTGGAAACGGCTCAGTTTCGCACCTGTCGTAATAAACTCCACTGCATTGTCACTCGAGGTGGTGAAAATTATGTGGAATTAAAATGACACAGACTTCGAGTGTGTGCAGGTGGGTGCAGACTGCAGGTTTGCTCCAGCATCTCGTTTTTTCGGAGTCGGTGTGAGCGTGTCTATTTGTCGTTTAACATGCTGTTTTCAGTATATTTTTTCGTCGGCGTCACTCGTGTGTCTTTTCGCGGCGTGCCTCCGCTCTGTGTGCGGCGTGCAGGACAGGCTGAGAATCTGCTGGAGGCTGCAGCATATTTTTTTGTCGGCTACGGCACCTTGGGGATGCCATGTTCTCGAGCACAACCACTGCGGCACATACTTTATTAACTCCTGAAATTCATGAGGCTCATTTTTTCTTTAACTCCCCTACACTCATTTCTCCCTTTTTGTCACAAGGTTTCCAAATGCCCGAACATTTCCATCAGAGCGGTTCAATGCGTCGCGTGACGCACTGCTGTGACACGTTTCCGATAATTTTTCCACGTACAGTTGTGAAACCTAATGTATATATTCATGTATTTATTTCAATGATTAATATGTGCGCATACATAATTGTCACGGCCTCGAGGAAGACTAATGACAACCCTTTTATGCTACCATCCTATCTGAACAACAGCATGGTACATGCCTTTGGAAAGTTGAACATGGGGCGACTTTAGGTTGCTTGTTCAGCAAAAAATAGCAGGAATTTGATGTATATAACATTTCATCAGCAGCATGACTCCTATGTAAAGAATTCGGTATGTTGCCAGGGCCGCCCGTAAAGGGGGCAAAAGGGATAAAGCTTCTGGGGGCCCAGATGCAACGGTGGGGACCTTCAGGCCAGCACTAATCATGGTTATCCAAATATAAGCAATGAACACATTTGATTTTGAACCAAAACACTCACCATTGCTTCCTAAAAAACTGAAACAAGCAATTTATTTAGTTGTTAGTTATCGTTGCGGAAAAATGGCGTTAGTCAATTTTTTCATACTCAACATCGAAAGTGCACATCACCAGAGAAATGTACTGATTTTAAAGTGACTACAAGCGAAAGTTGGAGTGAATTTCCTTGCTATGCCAGGACCTGCATATCAATTCAAATGACAGGACAGAAAGGAGAAGAAAAAGAGGTATCTGCCAAGGATATTTGGCAAAGACCAAAATAGAGGTGAACGATAAATGTTGCTATCCGAGAGGCGGCCAGCCACCACCACCTGAGAGAGGAAACAGCATGACGTAGATGATTGCAAAGACGTTCTGCATGTGTTTGTATAGGAAAGAGACAGAATGGTAACTTGTTTTTGTTATTTATTACCTATGACAGGAATACATCCATCAGCATTGGAGAAGAAAGCTCAGGTTTGTGCTGTCTGACGGCAATCTAAAGCGCCAAAAATGTAGCACACACTTAAACGCATACTGTGTATGTATATTTTTTAGGTGGCCCATCTCTTAAGGTGACTAAAATGCGTCTTGCTGCCGGTACTGTTTAGCAGTACAATGCTCTGCTTCCCTGTCGGTGCTACATTCTCCTTCTCCACACAGGGGGAGAGCGGACGGTCATCTACTGCAGGTAACACACTGACTCGGAATAAGAACCTCATACGACCCCGCATCAAACGATCCCAAATATCACTTTAATAGCAGCGGATTTTAAGATGACCACCGCCCCCGGCGTCTTTCGACCAACCAACCTGGCCAGTTGGGCCACCCCAGGGAGGAGAGGATGAAAGCCAGAATGGGAGTAATGCTAATCCAGCTGGATTTAAGGCTGCCATTGGCTAATATCCGGTCTCACGAACATAAAAATTGGACAAGAAGCAAGCGACAGGAAATCAGAGACTACTGTGGCCACATCGTTCCACGTCTCCACCAAAACATTGCAAGATCAAGCAGTTAAACTCAACGGGCTATTCATGTTCCAGGTTGATGGAGCGCAAGACTACAGCGGGTGGATGGATTGGTGGACTCGTTGAAGTTGGGAATGTTTACATCATTGTTGTTTGGTGCTCATATGCAGTCAGAGTGGATGGAAAGTGTTTACTTAATGTTGAACCCTGGCACAAATTCAAGAGATGCACTCTGTGTTTACGTATATATGCATATAAATAATATGTTTGCGTAACATGATGGAGTTTACAACCATGTGTTGTACAAAGGCAATATTGAGCCTTGAAAGCAGACTGGGTAGAGCCCATTCACTGGACCTTTTCAGGGGCCCAGCCATTTCTGTTGGCGAGCTCGTATGTTGTTGGAAAACACACACATGCCTTGCACATTTCTCCTCGTTGGAAAAACTATAAGCAGAAAAAACATAAATACACTTTTAGTCCTCAAAAATGTACAAATGGGTGTGTAGCTCCAGTATTTCCACAGCAGAAACAACCTGTAAATCCTAACCCAGTCCCCATATGCTCACAGCTACATTCTGGCACTTAAAAATGACACTTGGCAGGTTCAAGCGCCGACAAGATGTGGAGGGCATGCGGCCGTCAGCCCCCCATTCTGGGATGTTCTGCCCGTGGTTCGGTGTTGAGGGGGAAAAAAAAAATGAAATATGTGCATGTAGCTCTGTATGTGTGCGTGGATGTGTAGCTCGGAGCACTTCTCGTGCCAGGTTTCCGCTGTGCCAATCTGTAGCAGCCATGGAGCATCCTGGACTTGCTCAGCCATCAATCAGTCGCCTGCCATGGCTGAGTGCTTACAGACACACACACACGCCGACATACTCACACGCTCAAACCTCTGACAACCCCCAGTTCAGAGAAAAACCAAGGCCACCCACGACTTTATTAAAAGGCTACAGCTGTTGTGTATGTGGGCACGGAGCAAAAAAGATTTTCTCTCCCAAGATTCAACACAGACAACAGGTCATGCTGCTTCGTCATTTTCTCAGTTTCTCCGCTTGTCATACTCTGCTGATAGCAATCTGGAGGACATAAATTGTCAGTTTCACAAGTTCGTGAGACATACATTTTACATTTGTGCAATGCTAGAGACTGTGATCCCACTGGTGAGGGCTTTAAAAATAAAAACCAGAACAATGATCACGATTCCGTGGCCTTCTGTTGTGTGCCAAGATACATATCACACAAATAGTACAACATCAAACTCTGCTTCATTTTTTTCTTTTTTCAATCTTAAGCTCTTGGGGTAGTTATTTGTTTGTGCTTCAGCCTGGTGCATAGAACTGGAGGTTTACTGATCAAACTCCTGAACAATGGCCCCAGAAGTGGGCACAGCGTTAATGCTAAAGTGTGGTAAGTTTAGCTGGCACCTATCAATTGCAACCAACTGAATACCCCTCCTCTTACCCTTCCATACAGGGGCCGCAAAAACATGAAAGACCCTCTCTAGAGCCATTGTAGAGACGTGGCGGTGCAACATGGTGGACTCCATGGAGGGGGAACCAAAACTATTCTTCAAAACGTCTCAGGTGATTATACGCTAATGAAACCATAATTGTGACGATTATATTCCATTTCTGCTGCCCAAATCCTACAAACAGGACCATGTTCACTGTGAACAATGCGAACATGCTGATGTAGTCCACATTCACCATCTCAGTTTAGCCTGCTAACATGCTAAATTAGCTTGCCAGCATGCTAAATCGGCAGTAAACACAAAGTACAACTTAAGTTGATGGGAATGTTTTCAGTGTATTTGCAGGTATTTGGTCATAAAATATTAAACAAATGAAAATTTTCACCCAATGATGGTGCATACCAGGTTATTTTAAAACCACTGATGTGAACCTCATGGCAGTGGAAGTCAGGGGATCACCAGGGTCATCCTGTAGGGACCATGAATGTATGTACAAAATTTGGCAATCCATCCAGTATTTGTTGATATTTTCAGTCTGGACTAAAGTGGTGGCTCAAAAAACGCCGTCGGGTATGCTAACTAGCATAGTCCATTAGCATTGCTAAAAGGAAAAAGGCAAGTAAAAGTGCAGGTTCACCAATTGTGCTGCATGTGCGACAACTCAAGCATCCATGGAATCCAAGCATGGTCAGAGTTATTATTAGAGTGCGTGTTAACATTGATTCATCACATGCACCTGCATATCATCATCATCTGCGATACTACATTAATTCTGCACATTAGAGTCTGTTTGCAGGTGGTGTGACGCCACTTGAGTCAGCATTATCCAGGTCTGAAGACTACAAGTTCAAAATCAAAAGAAAATCTGGGGCTGTGGGTTTGGAAAGAATCGAGCTCAGCAGGCAATGAGATAATTGTTGCTGGTCAAGGTGAATTGTGGGTAATGCAGGCCCCAGTTTATTAAAGGAGGAGGAACCTGTAGAATTGTTAAAATGATATAGGAGTATAATGGTAAATTGTTGGAATACTCTTATATTAACTATCAAAGATGAGACGTAATTGGTGATTTACTGCAGCACTCATGTGGAAACTCATCTCAAAGTGCTTTATCATGGATACAATGTAAAGAACATTAACACGGAGAAATAACCGGGATTGTCTGACTCTTCACAAGTTATCATCCGAGTTGTAATTGCTTTTCTGATTGGCATTCTACCAACCGCTGTGTTACCTGCAAACACAAAGGAAACCAGATCAGATCGGCTGACAACCCAAACACACAATGTTTGATTGTTATATGCACGAGAAAACCCTGTGTTTGCGGTGTCTGAAGTACCGATGGATTGCAAACATTAAAAAAAAATATATCAGAGACTTTTAAGTTGGCGCCATGGCTCGTTCTTCCTAGGATGCAGCTTCAAATGGAGCGGTTGTGTTCACGCTGTATGGCTTCGGGGCGAATTGGAACTGTAGGAGGTCGTGAGATCAAAGATGGCCGGGATAGTGTCCTGGGTGGGCCACGCAGGAGGTGTATTATCTTGCTGCTGGGTATTTCTAAAATGCCCGTGTAAAGGGTCAAGGTTGTTATTGGCCGGCACCGCCGGGGGTCTTTGAACATGATGCTCATCCCACGGAGGGGCTTAAACAGTCTTTACTTAACACGTGAAGGTGTTTTCCTCCCAATATGAGGTAACGCAGTTGTAAACCGGAGCAACGGACATGATTTTCTTTAAAAGATTAATGTCAAAATAAATGAGGAATGAAGGAAATCCCTGCGAGATGCATTTTAAATTTTCCAACTGTCCAAATTAGCTTAGCCGTGTATTCCTTACACTGTATAGCTGCAACAGAAGGTTATGTAACCTCAGGGGTATTGTATACCACTCATTCCAAATGATTTACTTAAGCAAACATACTGGTTGCTTACAAGCCTTTCAAATGGACTTGCATTGTGTGGTTAATCATAGGAATGCTTTAAATACCAGCACGAGGCAGGATTCATAAATAATGTGACACCATCGAGAAGATTGCTTATCTATAATGCATGCTTTTGTTTGCTCCGCATCCTGTTGGGCACCGCGCTTGTCATATATGACACAGATCAATAGACACGTGGAAATTCATTACTTGCACACTGAAACACATTAAATATTAAAGCTGTTGTGTTATTCGTTGTCGAAACATCCCTGTAGGTGAGCGTGTTTTTCAAAGCGCAGTCCTTCGTGTAAATAAGAACAAAGGCCCCGGCTTCAAAAGAGAAAGATGAAATGACGAGAATATGTGGTCATAATTTGATTACAGAGCTGATGTATATTTCACACAGAATTGCTGTGTGTCATCCTTACCTGTAATCTGACAAAACTTCATGCCTCATCTTGACCAACTGCAACGATGCAGCGCAACATCTGCTTGAGAGACCACATCCTCTTTAGTATGCATATATGAAGCAAAAAGCTTGGTTTGGCAAAGAGGACCTTCAATGGTAAAGGTAACATGTTTCAGACGTGGAAGGAATTATGATATATATTCATGAAATGTTTGAACACATTCTGAACCAAGCATTTAAAGCACCAGAAGTAACAAACAAACTTATCAAGGCAGTCCAAGACCATTCTGCGAAGTCGGGTGGCTTTGGAAAGACAACATAGCATTGTTTTTCACAAAAAACACAATGCTATGTTGATTTTACTTTACTTTTCCTTTCACAAAAAAGGTCCATCTCTGCAGATGTCATTTTCTGTAATATTGTTATGTAATTACAATAACAATTTGAGTGAAAAAAACAAGCACTTTTAATAGGCTTAAGCTGTAAGCTGTAGATGGTTTGACAGAGGCGATTTACTGGACCAATTCCAAATGTCGTCTTTTAGACATCAAAATAGGTAAAAAGTAGGGCAAAGCTCAAACAATTCTAAAATAACCCTTTACAGGTGCACTACGTAGTTTTGGAGAGGATATTTTAATCAGAAGAGAAAGAAAGATTTTTTTGCCTAAACAAACTAAATAAACAAACTTTTGTTTCATTCTTTGTTTTTATAACTGAAGAAACAAACTGACCTGAAAGGACAACACAATTTCATACTGTCTTACTTTGTTTATATTTGGCGGACCCTGCCACCTTTCTAGCTTCAAACATTTTCCCTCTGAAAATAGCTTGTTTATTTACGTATGGAAATGTTTTATTATTACCTCATTAACATTGTAAACATTACAATTCTGAGTTTGAATTTCTTTCTCCAAAACTACACAGAGCCCCTTTAAAGATTAGGAAATCTACGAAAAAGCACTGTGGGATGCCAAGGGGAAAAACAACAACAAAGGCAGTTGGGTGCAGTTAGTGCATTAGATTATATCCCTATTACAATACAAAAATATCGATGTTGGAAAACATCTATGGCTCAATGGCTTCTCTTTTTTGACCTCCAATGCTAACTTTAAATTTTTGTTTTTATGCTTTACAACATTGACCATCTGGAATATCTGCACCTACAGCACATAGGGCTGGGCTGGGCTTTAAATAATAATAATCAAAGATCAATTTTATAATATGGCTTCTTCTGTGGATGGGGGTCTGAAATCAAACGCCAAGCTCCAAATGCAGGTAGATTTTTCGTCAGGCGAATAAATATTTGAATGCTATCCGCCACACTGATTGGTAAATGTTTGCAGCAAACATTTGTCATGTCATCAAAAACTATGCTGAGAGCCTCTGCCACATATTGGTGTCATTTGCGGATGCACTTCTGTCCTCTGCTGTCTCTGTGTCGGAGTTTCACAAGCACAAACAAACAGCACGGGGTCAAAGAATTCATGGTGCATCATGGCGCCTCTTAAGCTCTGGCCACTGAGGCCATTTTCTTTTTTCTAGTATAATTTTCCTTTGTATAAATGCTTAGGCCTACATCTGTCCTTATTTTCTTTGACTAAACCAATTTTAACAATGAATTTAGATGCAAAAATCATAACAATATCCCATTTATTACTATTTAAAGCGTTAGTTCTCTCTGAATTTCTTCCAAATCCAAGCAAAATTTGTATTCAAGAAGTGGTAAATCACAATAGGATTTCAATTTAGGATATCAGTGGCGATACCTAGCTCCACAAGTGCAGCATGATGAAAAACAAGAACAAATGAAATATGTACAATATGTGTCATACTATGTTCACATTACATGTTTATGATCTGACTTTCATACAGGGAAATGCAAATGGTGGAGTTAAAGGTGTGAGGACAGCTAAGCCAGTGCCCACAGTTTAAGACTGTGTTCCAAAATTTGTAACTGTCACACCACTGGATATTCTGAACCAGAACGTGGGACAGTTTCTAGCCGTCGCAGCATTTTCAGCCGTGTTTGTGGCAAGTATTTTAAGCCAAATCATGATCTTTTCCTAACCAACTCGTTTTTGTGCCTAAACCTAACCAGTCCATAAGCACTGCGCTGTCACGACATAAAACACAAAATTGACCCGCATCGTAACGAAATGTAAAGTTGCAGCATATCCATGGAATTGCGGACGCCTTACATTGCCATAATTCATCCTGGCGAATGGGGTTGGCTGACAGGATAATTTCAGAGCTAAACAAACATCTGGAAGAAATGCGTAACAGAATCACCTTCGAGCCAATAAATCCATGCACAAACAAAGCCAATCATGAAGCGTCAGTGAGTCAGAGCGCGTCAGATTGGGGGCTTTAAACACACCATCAAGGCTGTGCAGAGCTGCTGAGCGGATTGTTTACCAGCAAGCGTGCTGTAAATTCAGGTCAGATCTCTAACAGATTTATGCTCCTTTTTTTTTTTTTTTTTTTCTCCTCTCCCACACAACACGGTCGCCCGCCCCCTCCTCCCACTCCCCCCCGTCCCTTGGGAGCCACAGGTGTTGGCAGTGATGGCTATGAAATGAGTTTGCACTGAACGAGGGGTTTCAGCCTCAGTTTGAACCCCTCGGCTTGGCAGCAGACCACGATGCTTTCAGCATTCTCTGCCTTGTATCTCTTTACGCCATCGCCCGAATCTCCATCACTATTGTCCCCATCCCTTTTTTTTCTCTGTCATGTGTGTCCCATGTCCTTTCTTTTCTTTTCTTTTTTTGATTCCGTAGTTCATGGCGGTAGAAAAGCTTTGAGCTTTGACGCCGCTTGGACGCTTCAGTGGATGCAACATACTCATGTGGTCACCCAGTTCTGTTTTTGATGTTCTGTGTTAAAAAAAAAGAGAGAAAGACGCTCAGAGATATTCATTTAATCTCCATCTAGAACACAACGTTCACATGAAGTGGTGTCTTTCATGTTATGTGTCATCCTGTTAGTCATAACGAGCATTTCGAATGCAGCGCCGGTCTATTTTTGCACATCAAACTGGTCATAAACAAAAGTCCTGCAGATAAGTGGAATGAGAAAAAAAACAAAAGTCCCGCAGAGATCGCGAGCTTCACCACGCGGGCTTCCACCAAGAACGACAACGTGAGACGGTATGGTGCTAATTGGGAAAACTAATGCACGGTTTAACCCGCGTGATCAGCCACATAATTACACAATTGAGGTTTTAATCTGGCAGATTAAGAGCGCGGCCGCGCTACGGCACCGCGAGGCTCAAAAGTGGGTCAGCTTTACCTAACAGAAAGGGCACATTACCTTTCATCTCATTTTCATCATTTCAATTTAGCTACATAACAATAATGGTGACTTTTGACATTTGGAAATAATCAAAAGAGTTACGCACTTACACTTTATTCTCCACCGGTGTAATTGATTTCACGTATCTGGGAACATCAAAGGGGGTTTATTTCCAGTCAAGGACCTTCTCCATGCTTTTTGATCTTCCCTCGCCGTTTTCATTATTGTCAAACCAACACTAACCCATATTTATGGATGAGTGTATTCTACAAATCCAACCTCTTCTAATTACAGGGAATAAAAGGCAGTTCTATTTTGGATGAAAGCCTGCTGACAGAGTTGGCATTGTCGGAGCAGGCGCCGCATCGCCTCTTTTTATCACTAATAGCAGCCGAAGACAGCTGAAAACCAAGTTGTATCAGTTTAATACACAAATGCGGCACAGGGCGCGCACGCACATGAAGCCTCAACTTACGCACGTGTCGGTAGGAATAACTTAATACAAAGAAATCTCCTCCGCGGACTGAATAGAAAATGTAAAACAGAATGCCAAATGAGACAAAACACTGTTTTGATGCTCCTGTGTTCACATTTAGCCCTCTCTTACACACACACACACACAAACAAACACACAGACTGTCTTTTATGCCAACATATTGCAGGTCTGGGCTCGCCTCGGCTCAGGGCGAGCAGACAGACGCAAGGGGTCACCGCCTCACAGCTTGCGATGGGGCTAATTGATGCCCAGCAGCTTCGGGAAAGTAAACAGACTCACGACAATGTCTTTATTTTGTTCCTCGCTTTCATACGTTTTTCAAGGCCATAATACAGCGCGCGGAGATGTCTTATTTAGGAATACAGTAACATTATATAAGCCCAACTGCTTTTTTTCGAACGCTATTTTTAACCTGCAGGAGGTATTCTGGCTCGCGACACGAGGCAAATCAGATTATGATCAGAGAAATAAGCGATGACAGGGAGTAACGTTGGTTTTTATATACCCGACTTAAATGGAAGTGTCAAAACACATTAGAGCACCTTTTTTTTCCAAATGCACCGAGGCAGAGCAAGAAATTGAAGTTCATATCACACCAAACTCTGGTTTAGTCTCTACATGGTGAAGCGTCAACCTTATTGCAAGGCAAGTACGTTTATATTGGACGATCCTGCTCACCTCGGTTCGATGACTAAAGTAAATCATTTCTTTTCCAGAATATCTGCAAATGGAAAACAGCTGGGGAAACAACAGGGTTATCACAAATGATCTATGGTTAAGGAATAAATGTTGGCAATTGCAAACCACAGATATGTTGAAGCTTTACATTTCCTTAGGTTCAGTTTTCTATCATATGTTGTGACAGTGCTGTGCTTTTGGTCTGGTAAGGTTTAGGCACAAAAGACACTTGGTTAGGGTACGGAAAATATCATGTTTGAGGTTATAGTCAGGAAGAGATCATGTTTAGGGTTGGGGTAAGGGTTATAGAGTCATTGTTGGGGTTAGGTTTGGTGGTTAGGGTTAGAGTAGAGTGGGAAAAGATCACTTTTAGGGTTCAGACTTTAGAATCACGATTAGGGTTAGGGTTATGGAGTTAGGGTTGGGTTTGAGTAGAGTACGAAAAGATCATGTTGAGGTTTAGGGTGAGGAAAAGATCATATTTAGAGTTAGGTTTAAGGAAAGATCATGCTCAGGATTAGGGTTACGGAAAAGACCACACTTTGGCTGAGAATACTCAATATGGTCACCACAAACCCGGCTGGAGATATCTCATTAAAAACACCCGACTTCGTTGCCAAAAACGTGGCTGGCAATTGTCCCGAGGTCTCGTTAAAAATGTCCAGCGGTGTCATGCAGCCTCGACCTGCCCCCCGCTGGCTTTGCAGCCGTCTCAACCTTAACCCCACCCCCATCCTCTCTACCTGCAGCAGTCAAAGTCCAGTCATCAGCGAAAAACTGCAAAAGAAAATGCAAATTTGTACTGACTTCTCTACACTCTCACACTTGAAAGCTGATTTTGGTTTTACTTAGTTTTGTCTGCTTGTTTTATTAATTTCCATTGCCTTTATAGTTACTGCTCCTGTTAGACTCGCTTTGACTTCTGGCTCTTCTTGCCTAATTGTTTTGCTCTGTTTTAAACAGCCTTTAGTTACTCATTTTTTTTTAAAGTTATTTTTATACTTAATCCTGGGAAGGTTATAGCCTTGTTATTGGCTCACAGATCTGCTTCTGACATCCGCAGCAAGCTTTTGTCATTTCTTCTTTTCGTCGTGATTAATTCGCCGAGCGTGTCTTTTCATATTTTTCCACCTCAGTCAAGTATGAAAACTGCTTTTTGAAATTTGTGATTGACAGATTTACTCATGCAAGTGACTGGATGAATGAGAGGGAGTGTGGGAGATGGTAAGAGAGTGGAGAGGCCGGACCAGATGATATTTAAAATACAATAAATAAAGATATTAAGAAAGTTTTTTTATGGATTTTAGTTTCAAAGAATTTTTTATGTTGACAAACCGACATCACAGCCAATTTTTTTGGTTCATGTTGGAGTTGTGGGCAGATTATAATGTGTTTACATGACTCACAAAATGCTAAGATATATCAAATTAGTCAGTCCTCCACGTTTGCATAAAACCTGTCAATTTCTTTGAACATGGGTTTTTGTTCGTCGTCACGTTCTGCCTCTCCCTCTATTCTCTGAGCCACTTTCCCACTACCTCAAACCGCTGCCATTCTCCTCGGACCAGTTCTGATCCGGCCCCTCACGCCCTCCCCCTACCCACGCTCACTCCGATTGCGTGTTTGCATGGTGCGTCATTCCAGATAGCCCCGAGTGGGAGTGGATTACGAAGCCCTTTCAACACAGAGTCTGCGCCAATGCAGGCCTTAACCCCAACCATAACCCTTACGTTTTTTGCTTTCAAGTTTCAAGGCAGCCGAACGTGAATGTTAAATCGGGCCGGAAACTACCTACCTAACTGTTTTTGTCTGTAAGCCTTTCACTTTTGGGTACATCCCCCGTGGCCGTCCCCCGTCACCATCATGCCAGTTTATTAAAGACTGAATTAGTACAACGCAGGGTTATTTAAATGGCTGCAGGTCACAATTAAAATAAATTAGATTTTGTTTTCTTGTAAAAAAAACAAGAAAACACGCCTGAGTGCTTATCACCTTAATTGGTGAATAACCTGCCAATTCAATTCTGTTTGCATTCGAAATGTGTCCAGGTAATTACTTTGACAAGTAAACAGTAAATATGGCTTTTTAGGTTTCCATAGAGACACAATAAAAAAGGTCAGCAAAACAGCAGCACAGACATGTACACAACATAAACAGACACAATGACGCACACATCTGCCACAGCATGACAAAAACGCACAAACACCAGACACTCTGTCCCAGCCTCCCTGCTGCTAAACTCTCATGTCCAGTTCAATGTCAGCGTCAATCTATTGTCATGAGAGCCGCTCTGCGTGGGGAGTCAGAAATCTGCCGGATGACCGCTGACTCGTGTCTTTGATGAGGTCAGACTGGCAGGGGAAAAAAAGGAAAAAGCTAAAAAATACATCCGGACACAGCTGGAGCGTCCGTGTTGAACAACACCCTGCGGAGCGCGGAAATGAGAGAAATACTAAACATGACTCCTTTTTTCACAGCACATTTCAAGGGAACTGCCACATTTCCACTATTCATGTGTTCTTGTAGGTCAATGACAGCTCGAACCAAATCAAAACCAAATAAATACAAGAAATTGGAGGGAAATGATTAAAACGACTATGTTTTATACAGTGTGTTTTTAAAAAATGAGTGTATTTTAAATTATACGTGTATTCTGATTGATAAGTGTATTTTATATTATAAGTGTATTTTATATTATAAGTGTATTTCAAATTATTTGTATATTTTAAATTATAAGTGTATTTTGATGGATAAGTGTATTTTAAATTATAAGTGTATTTTAAATTATAAGTGTATTTTGATGGATACGTGTATTTTAGATAAGTGTATTTTAAATTATAAGTGTATTTTGATGGATACGTGTATTTTAGATAAGTGTATTTTGATTTATAGGTGTATTTTAAATCATAAGTGTATCTTAAATCAATATATGGTTGAATCTGAGTATTCTCTGTGAGACTCTGGTAATATCAACATCAAAGATTCCCACTAAGTACACTGTTATGTGTGTTATGTGTGGCATAATTAATCGGAGGAAGCAGGCCAATCAGGACCCCCTTATTGTGGTGGAAACAAAAACAACCCATAGCCCACTACTTACCCTGATGAAGCCCAGCCATTACACAGTGATTAAACATGAGCTCAGCTGTTTACATTCCTAATTTATTGATTTACATTTAGCGCTAATGTGATTCTACTCATAGACCGGCTCCGTAATATGGTTAGCTCTAACCTTTCTGCCGCGGTACCGCCCTGGTGTTATGCTGCTGACAATCAGATCAGCGGAAAGCACGCGAAAGCTGAATTCCCCTTGCGGTGGCGATCTCCTCCGTCAGCTGCGAGAACCAGTGTGAGCAACCAACACTGCAGGCAGACCAGCAGCGTAATTAGTCAAAAGGTCAGAATAATTGACTTGATGGCGAGAGCAAAACTATTTTTGGTTTTCGTGGCTTCAAATGCCACTGCGGAATTTGAGTTGAGCATTTATGGGAAAGAGAGATGCACTTTAGAGCTATGAAAGCTCACCGGCGCAAACCCATGGCCCGACCCGACACTTAGCAAAGAAATGGCGGACAGCACATAGCAGTTAGCCTCGATGTACTGAGACGGGTGATTAGCTCAACCACTCTCCTCTGCAAACAGTTGTGTTTAAACTCATGATGATTAGCTGATCATCAAGTTGATTACCGTGACTGACTTCACGTACCTGAACCTGAATGCTGTGAGCTTTATTGCAGCTCTCAGCTAGCATACATTAGGTGAACGTGGTCGATGACTGCTGGGCTGAGATGTACTGAAAATTACATGTTGCATGCCTGAAAATAGTTGTAGTCATAATTGACCAATTTATGTTGGCTTTTCTCCTGTTAACAGGGGTTCCAGCTCTCTTGCTGTTGCTTTTTCTTGTGTCCTCAAGGTCCAGTGTGTAGGATTTAGGGGCAGAAAACATAATTATTAATATCACTCTAGTGTATAATCACCTGATACTAAGAAATGTGCGTCTGCTTCCTAGAAGGAGCCTTTTATATCTGCGGAGGGAGCAGGTCCTCTACCACAGAGTGCTATGTTTCTACAGTAGCAGAAATCAACATTTGCCTACCATGCACTTCCATTCTTTGCACGTGTAGGGGCAAAACAAAACAACGAAAACGTTTCAATCCATTGGAAAACCAAGTATTTTAATGTGAAAGTGAGATATAAAAGCCACGATGGACAAAACATTAAATGGTCCAGGAGAAAAGGATAACAGGAAAAATGGATCTACTGTTACCTCGTCTGAGCTCGGGGGGTAGATAAAGTGATCCGCCTTGTGTGCAAAACAGGTGAATTTCATGCTCAAGGAATTCAATGCCGTTACGAGACCAATCACAGATTGTATCACAAGTTCATGGGTTCTCCTGTGTGGCCCTCAATGATATGTTGGCTCACTAAGTTTGGACTCCTGCATTAAACAATTAGATGTTTAATTGGTAGGAAATTACAGAACGATCCTGGACACCAGGCAAAAATGATTTGTAAAGTGTTCAGTTCATAATATGGTCATTTTCTGATACATTTTCTTGTTCAGAGTGAAAGGTTGACAGTAGTATCTCTAATGAACACACAACTAACACGCTGCATGTGGTCATTATCGGCAGGTTTAGAACGTTGACCAACAGCATTGACTTCCTGTGTATTTAGGCAATCTTCATCTAGGACTGAAGGTGCACAATATGGTGTGGGGATAATCTGAAAGAATTAAAATTTAAACACCCCCTCAAATTGGAACAACACCCCTGAAAGTTGGTAAAAATGTTCGTATACAACTTGCCGAATTTGACGTCATGCATGCAGAAACATGTTGGATGAAAGCCAATCTTTAGTCGATGGTAAGACACTTCTTATTATTTCACGTCATGCAGATGGATTCTCTGCTCATTTGTAATTTCTAATATGGTTTTAGGTTGTAGCCTTTAGTGTCCGTCCATGTTGTATCCACATTACGACTTCAAAGCTCATTAATGAGCCAAAGTACAAAGACCGACTTCGCAACTCGGAAACGGGACCATCCAAGGAGCTTGCCATCGCACGGTAAATCCATTGGTACAAATGAACAAGTAAGCAATTGTTTTCTTATGTTTAAAACCCATACACCTCCCCAACACCTTTAGAATTCACGTCAAGTGCCTGAAAGTTGGCCACCAAAGGAAAAGTAAGCACAACTCTTCTGGAGGCAGCGGGCAAATCTGACAGACACAGATTGGATAAACAACAGCACATGTCAGAAGTCCTCTACTTGTGGGAGGGACTAATTGCCAACGAGGAGATGCTCAGCGGTAAGGTGACTGGGTCAGGTGATTAATAGTGTTGGGAACTAGTGGACAGGTGAGGGATATCAGATCTGGAAATATCTGTAGTATATAGAGGGAAAGAACTTGATTTTATGCTCCTGAGGCTTGGTCCTTGTGATGAAAACCTGCCTGTGCACTCAAGCAGGCTCTATTTGGTGACCAATCCTTGAGAAAACTAGCCTGTTTGTCGAACGCTTCCAAATGCAGACAAACAAACATTTGAACAACTCCCCCTCTTTCCGCTATCATTTGGTCTCTTGTAGCTTATTGCGAAGTCTTAGTAGAATCTGTTTGGCGTGAGCGAGAGGAAATGTCTGCAGAGTGTTAGTTCGCCGTGACCCGCGAAAAAGGAGAGAAAACAAAAGCAGTAATTGGTTGCACTCCCCGTCTGTCTTACTGTGTGATGAACCCCCCCTCCCAGAATTGCATCAGAGCCGAGAGAGACTTGACTCAGATTGGATGCTGTTTGAGACTCGAGAGTAACTCCATCATGAAACTCCTTTTTCAAACACCAAATGGGTGCGAACGTGGTGATGTGGCGTGCTGTGTTGGTGGCGTGTCTTTGTCTTTCAAGAGAAAAATCCGGCTTCAAAGTGTTCTTACATATGCACTGAGGACACGGGGCATCTGTCTGAACAGCGACTGTGTGTGGTGACAAGCAGCTTCAAAGTGCAACTCAAAACCGCATTGAGAATATTGGACATTCATCTTAACATCCCTCTGTTCCAGCATATATCAAAGGGTTGCTCGCGGCACCACGGGGCAATTCCTTCAGTCCATTAAAGGGATTTAAGTGACGGGATGGTGAGGAAGTTTCCACCGAATTTTACCTCAGAAATTGCAGTCTATCAACACATTGGGGGAAGTTTTCACACTCTCATTTTTTGAGAAATTCTCTGCCTATTGAGACGCGAGCTGTTTTGTTTGTATAATCATGAAAGAGATTCCGACAACAACACATTCTTGTAATGTATTATTTGGCGACCCTTTCCCTCCTAAATATGTACAAGCCGATGGAGATGTTTTGCCTTCAGCGCGCAGTTATCCAGAAGGCCAACGTGTGAGATGGCTTGTCAGCTCCAACTTTATCTCCCGCAACAATCTGAAAGCGCTCTGACAGGCGTGGTTTTCAAGGGTGACATCTACTTCAAGAAGTCTTTGATAGCGCGTCAGGAAACCAGAACAGCAAATTTGATGAGTGATTTATTAAGATGCAAATAGCTTCTGTAATTTATTTTCTTTGAGACACAACTAATCTTCATACCTGAATGAAAAAAAGCAGGCTGCACAATATTTGTGCATGCTGGAATGGTCACTGTGTTAGATTATGAGATTACAGAGTCATCGATTCTTGCCCTCTTGGCTGAGAGACCTGTCATGATCTCCGCAATGTCATCGACAGGGTAGGGAGGGTCACTGGGTTGATAATCTATTCCGATAACAGCTACTTAATTACCTGTTGGTAACCTTATCTAAGTATCACAATACCAACTACAAAAAGCACTTCCTGTTGAAAATGCAGTGTGAATACTGAAATGCAGAAACTGCCTCACGCTGCCCTACCCAAAGTCATAGGCACGCACCACAGCGCCAGACAGTGTTTACGTGCATGTCAGTATGTGTTTCTGGCTGTTTCATGGCTTTATTGTGATCGCACAGAATCACATTTATGATAATAAAGATAATAATAAAGATTTGAATATCTAGAGTGTGAATGAGGATTTGAACGCTTCAAAAAGAGACAAGAGTTTAAGTAACATATTGTTTTGGGATGTTTTTAAGTTTTCTGCTTCAAAGTCAAAATAATGGTGAAATTAAAAACGGCTTGGTTAGGTTTAGGCACCCAAGCGACTTTGTTAGGTTCAGGTAACAAAACTACTTGGTTAAGTTTAGGCAACAAAACTACTTGTTAGGTTTAGGCATCAAAGCCACTTGACTAGGTTTAGGCAACAAAACTACTTGGTTAGGTTTAGGCATCAAAGCCACTTGACTAGGTTTAGGCAACAAAACTACTTAGTTAGGTTTAGGCATCAAAGCCACTTGACTAGGTTTAGGTAACAAAACTACTTAGTTAGGTTTAGGCACCCAAATGACTTTGTTAGGTTCAGGCAACAAATCCACTTGGTTAGGGTGAGGCAACAAAACCTTTTGTTAAGTTTAAGCACCAAAACTACTTGGCTAGGTTTAGGCAAAAAACAAACAAACACTTGGTCAGGTTTACGCAACAACCCCCCCAAAAAATAATAAGCTAAATCAGGAGACCTTACCTATTCTTATTACCATACGGTCCCAGAGCGACAGTGAGCGTCCCTGTAACTATAAGAAAACTGTCACTCATGGCTGCCTCCTCTGTGGTGCAGTGGAGAGGGAGAGACGCTGCTTCCAGAAGAGCTGCAGACTCTCATCCGTCTGTGTGCTGTCACTGTCCTCTTTTTGTGTCATTATCAGCCATGAACTTGTTTTTCAGCTGTGAGAAGATGGCCGTGTGGCATGGGCACATGTGAAACATGGTAATTGGGTGAGTCTCACAGTCAACGCGTGAAAGTCGGCAGCCCTGTTCAAAATCTGGAATCCTGATAATGATACTCAGTTTTTTAAAGTGTACAAGTAATCACATTACATCTTCTTATTCTGTAACTTTAACAGAATGGAGTCACTTTTTTTGCATCCTAAATAAATAAACGCCATGTATTTTGTATTCTAGGCGGCGTGATCAGAGGAATCTATCGGGTTGCCATTCACTATGATACATTACACATTACCCCATTTCTGTCAGGTCAGGTTACTACTGGGCTGATACTGTGGAGTCTGAACCCTACAAAAAATGGTTAAAGGCTCTGGACACCCATTCAGGTGTTTTCGATTAACCTGACTGATTGTACCTCGGCTCAGGTCGAAGTTGGGTGAAGGAAACGAAAGAAATGGGAGAGATGTCAGTCCAGTACATTTTGTACAAGTCTACACTGTCCTGAAAAAAAGGTTAAATCAGGCCAACAAGTGAGAGCAAAAGTAATGGGATAATGCAACAAAAGTGCTTTCCACTTGATCCAAAACACAGAAGGAATGATGGTGTGGGAACAAACAGGAAAGGGCAGGTGACAAGATTGAGAACTGGGCACAACAATCTTCTATTGCTACCTATTCCTAACCCCATAAACATGCGTCTTTTTCAGTTGTTTAAGATATATTTAAAATCGTAATTCTGCCGCCAATCTACCGATTGAAAGTTGTTTTGATTGATGATCATGAAAGAGATTTTCTGCTGAGCACATTTTCACTTAAAAATACAGAGTGAAGTCCAAAAGTCTGAGGCTACTCATCTAGAAACACAATATTTGTTTTCATTACAGATGATAATATCAGCTCAACAATTTGAGTGAAAAGTTGATTCTTTGAAAAAATGTATCAGGATATTTTACTTGTTTATTTTACTTTTAGTTGACTGCATGAACTTGAGCTGGCACGGACTCCACAAGGTTGTGCAAAACCAGGGTGTATGTACAGTGGGGTCCAAAAGTCTGAGACCACATTGAAAATCTATGTCAACCTGGAAATAATGAGAACGTTTGAGGATTCACACAGCAAATTGTTACATCCTCCATTCAAACTTGTGGGGTCCATGCCAGCTTTTGACACTTCCATTGACTGTCTGAATCAAACTTTCTCATGATTGCGATACCAGAGATTCCCAGGGTGATCTCAGACTGTTGGACCCCGCTGTACATCCTGGTTTTGCAAAAACGTGTGGAGTCCATGCCAGCTCGAGTGCATGCTACCATTAGAGCTAAAGGGTAACATGTTCTAAGATATAACTTCTCACTCAAATTGTTACATTCTTCATACAAACTTATGGAATCCATGCCAGCTTCTGACACTTTCATTTACTTCAGAACCCTCAAAGTTTTTCACTATTTCCAGGTTTACGCGTCAATACTCGAGAAATTCGATGTGGTCTCCTACTTTTTGACAGCACTGCACATCCTGCGTAGGACTGCAATTGAGGTTCTGTAAAATTATTAGCATTGTACATTTAGTGCCAAACCTCCCGTCTAAGTGTATCTGTGATAGCGGTTCACCTTCGACCCTTGTTATACTGTGAGATGCAGTGTGAAGCCTATTTAACCTTTCAGCCTCACATCGCTCTCACCTGGTAAAGAGAGCACCTCTGCCCTCGCTGATTGAGTTATTCGCTGCCGTTCGGCCGAAAATTGACTGTACGAGCGCTCGCAATTGCAAACGAGCGCACGAGTGTATAAAATAGTCAGCCGCCGCGGTGATTTACAGCGGTGCACGGGTGAGCACAGAGAAAAACTTTTGTAACAAACCAGACCTTTTTTCCTCAGTGTGTGACTTATATCAGTGACACACACACACACACACACAAGCACTGCAGAAGTAATATTTTGTTTTCCAGTACTTAATCCTCCTCCTGTCTCACTATCTCCGGGATCTGCAGTATCCATTACCTTGGTCCTCGCAATCCCCCCAAGATTACTTTGTTATCATCCATCTATATCTGTCCCTCACTTTATTTCCCGACCCATCCCACCCTTCCTCACTTTGTTTCCCCTCTCAGACGGCGCAGCCTCTGCCCGTTACCGCCCCTCCCCGCGCCCGCCACCTCCGCGCCTCAGCTAATTTTATTAATAGAAACCAACCACTCAGACATCAGTGGGTTGTAAATGACCGCGGCTTCTTCTCCCCACCCCCCACTTCGCTTCGGGATGAAGAGAGGAGCAGAGAGGGAGAGAGGGGACGAAAGAGGGCTGAAAGAAGAGGGAGCGCGGAGCAGGAGAGAATCAGAAACAAGAGAGAAAAATCGAGGAGGGCGAAAAGGAAAAGTAATTAAGGCGAGGGGAGAGGGGGAGAGACTAGAGACCCCACTTAATAAATCAGAGCTGCCGAGCAACCTGTCAGTCTCCAGGCTCTTTTTATTGGTCACTGAGGATCAGCTAGTATTAGTCACTGGGGTCTCGCTGTGTGCGATTGGGTGGTTGAGTGGGCAATGTGTGTGTGTGCGTGTGTGTGTGTGTGTGTGTCTGGAAGGATTCCATCAATAACACATGGATTGGGGCCACAGGCAGAGACAAGGAGTCATGTTGGAGATGGTGGGAGACGTGCAGAAGAAGAGCGGCGTCCACGTCTGCTATGCGCACTTGCACTTGTGTGTGTGTGTGTGTGTGTGTGTCGGCATGAAAGGGCGAGCGAGAGAGAGGGAGAGACAGACAGAGATAACAAGTGAGTTATTCATGTTGGGTAATGAAAGAGCGTACAGCTAGAGAGAGAGAGAGAGAGAGAGGGAGAGAGAGCAGGGATAGCCATCATTAGACGAGCCAGTCCTCACTAATGATCATCAGGAGCAGCAGCATCCTCGCGTGTGTGTGTGAGAGTGTGTGTCGATATGACTGGGAACGTGCATACGTGCCGAGCATGCGCACCGCCGAGTGCGATGAATCATGATTCAAGGCCCCGTTACCATCTCTAACACCCACAAGCATTAAAAATCGTTATTGATGACAGGGGTCCTTGTGATTCTGGGTTGTGTGTGTGCGTGGGGAGTGTGTGTGAGATCTGCCAGGCGACGAGGACACCATCGGGGGCCCTTCCCCTCTGGCGCCTATTAGAACCGCGAGTGGTGGCAGCAGGGTCAACCAGAAAGAAAGGTGGATGGAATCACAAGTCGGCCAGAACGAAGTCCACCCTAACGAGACCTGAAAGGCCGGTTCCCACACGCGCACACACACACAAAGGAGTAGGCCAATCAGCAGCCAGGCTGCCGCGGTGACACAAGCGGCCTCTCGGGAATCCCTCCGCTCCCCTCTTCCAATCCCCATCTTCAGATTCTAAAGTTGCTGACTATCAGGGATCGCTCAGCGTTTAAGCTTTAAAGCGCCGCCGACTGCCTGACATGTCACCTGACACACATGCCGCAGAGCAGGCTAATGGGAGGTAAGCGTACCCTGTGGAGTTGTCTCGAAAACACCCCCGGATATGATAACACATTTTCTCCAACCTTGAGGCCGAAAAGAAAAAGAAACCCTGTGTTTAGCGAGCGAGTCTTCCCTGCTATTTGCCGGTGTCACCGCACAACGGCGAACAATTCAGTGGAGTGGTGTGACACCGAGAGGCGGCGCGCCTCCCCCTTTTCCACGGCTAGACGTGTACATGTGTGTTGTGAGTGTGTTAGCGAAGCGAGACAGGCGGCGCTAAAAAGGTTGTGACACCGTGTGAAACATTAATAGAACAGAATGTAACAAAGGCGCAAATCATTTTAAACATAGCATACTCGCCTGACTATTCCCTTGGATAGACGCGTACATGTGTTGGATTAAGCTGGGATTCCTCTTCAGTGAAACTAGATGTTCAACCCTAAACAAGTTGTGACGCTGTGTAAAACATGAATGAGATAGCATTTGACGACTGTGCTTATCCTTTTAAACATGGTATACCCGCTTGAAAACGAGTAGCACGCTCGCCTGACTATTCCCTTGGATAGAAGTGTACATGTGTCGGATTCAGTGGGAATTCCTCTTTAGGGAAGCGAGACGCGCGGCGCTAAACAAGTTGTGACGCTGTGTAAAACATGTATAAAACAGGATGTGACGAATGTGCTGATCCTTTACAACTAGCAGACTCGCTCGAAAACGAGTCCTACACTTGCTCGAGTATCTCCTCGGATAGACGTGCGCTGTACATGTGTTGGATTCAGCTGGGATTCCTCTTAAGTGAAGCTAGACAGACAACCCTGAAAAAGTTGTGAGGCTGTGTAAAACATGACTGAAACAGAATGTGACACATGTGCTTATCCTTTTAAATGTAGAATACTCGCTCGAGTATTTCCTTGGATAGACACATTGGATTAAGATGGAATTCCTCTTTGGTGAAGCTTGACGGAAAACCCCGAACAAGTTGTGACGCCGCGGAAAACATAGTATACTCGCTCGAAAACCATACAAAGACGATATATTTAATTATTCACCTCATTAACTTCATTGATTTTTGTAAATATATGTGCTGGAGCCATTCAGTCTGAATGTGATGCCAGAAGCACATTTCAAACAAGTTCGGACGCTGGCATCAAAAGACCGGAAGGTTCATTGACGGATCCGAAGTCCTGGTCCCCTTCGTTACGGTTGCTTGGTCGGAGAAGCTTGACAGTAACGAACATGGCAATGCCGGTCCCATTCAGCTGGGTGCCAGAAGGTTTTACGGGATAAAGCTTCAAGAAGCCAACAGCAGGGACTACATTACGCAACGGAGGGACATTATCCACAGTGTCAAGTTTTTAGGAACATGGCACAACAAAGGGAATTGGCCAAGGCAATAGCCCTATGGACCTGACATTCATTTTTTGTTCATTTTCTTTAACAAAGTCATCATTCAAACTCAGCTTGCCTCCGTAAACATTTCAAACACGGCAGTCAATTAAATACACTCTAAATATAGTTTCTTAGAAGGGAAGAGAGATCAATCTTTGACTGCTACGATCGATGCGCCGACTCCCATCATTGGAGTCTGTTATTCAATGAAGACCGTTTCATCCCAGCACTTTTGTTTCCACAAGGTTTACCTTTCAATAAGAGCCTGATCCTTAAAGTACAATTTAACCTTTAAAAAACCACACTCGGGATTAGAGTGCAGAGATACCGTGAAGTCGGACTGATTTGTTCACAGCTTGATTTTTGTTTCTGACGTTGCAGATTTGAGAAAGGGCCTCTCTTCTCTGAGACAGACGCTGCTTAACGACACATAATGGCAGCTTTTTTTTGGCGAGGCCCGGCGTCTCAGCCCGGTTGTATGTGCGGCTCGGCAGCGCTGCAAAGGCATTATCACCTCCAGGCAGGGGGAACAGGAGCGGAGGATTACCCCCGCAACAGTCAAATATTGCTTGACTCTGAGCCATTATCCCAAAGCCCCCTCATTCAGTCCTCAGCCTCGCATTCATCGCCTCCAGATCCTCGAGCAGCTCGGCTGCTTTTTCTCTCCACACACACAGCATGTGTAGACGCTGCTTCCTGGCAACCGCGTCTTCCTGCGGTGTGTATGTACAGTTGTGTGTCGAGCAATGCGGCGACAATGAAGGCTAGTGCACATCTACTGACTGAAGGGAACCGCACCTTTTTTGTCTTCTAATTTAATTTGTAATTTAATCCTCTTCCGGATGCTGTTGGGATTTGGGAAAATGGCTCCGTCCCAAAAAAATTGTTATGACACTCACATTCTGAAATTCCGCTGCAAAAAGGCATCAGTCTGGGGCACTTTGCACACGGACATTCATATAATTAAGTGGCAAAGTAAACTCCTTGGCCAGCAGTCTATTCAGGCCTGCAGTGATAATAGTGTTATTGTAATGCATTAGTGTCTGAATTAATCTGCCTCATCTTATTTCTCTCCGGAAAATAAGAGACACGCTATTAAAGGAAAGTAACAGTCTTGCAAAGGCTTGATATCGGACACAATATGAGCTCCTCGCTCCTGAATTCAAATATTTGCATTTAGATTTATACATTTTGAAGTGGAGTGATGGAACTCTAACTCTTTTCCTCTCGCAGATCAGGATGGACACTCATTGGGTTTTCTTCTTCTTTGGTTCTATCCCAACGTCGCCCCTAAGGCCTCAACTCCTGATCCCTCACAGATTTAGTCGACGCCATCTGGTCAGTGTTTGAGTAGCTTGCGTCCTCCACTTCCTCGCACCCAATCCAGTCGATGGAGATGCGCCTAATTCACGTTCAGATGGAGACACAGCTAATGGTGTCTGTTCAACGATGGGTTCGGTGACAACAGGGACTTTTAATAGTGTCTCACAGTGTAACTTCCCTATTGATACAGTACTTCTTATTTACATTCATCAAAGCATTCTAGGAGCAGTGGTTTTCAAAAGGTCGAAGTTGTGTTAATCAAAAGCATGACGAAGAGAACTCGGTGTACAGAACTTTGACTCAGACTGGGAAACGTGACCACATTTCACTAATCCTGGCTTCCTTGCCTGTAACTTTTAGAACTGAATCTAAGATTGTATTGATTGCTTGGGAGGCCTCGCTCCAAATTATTAAACAGCTCTTTTGGTTTTTGCTCCTGCTCTTGACATCCTTGAATGTGCCATTTCTTGTTATTCCAAGGTCTAGACTAAAAGACAAAGGTGATAGAGTCTTTAAAAATCGGGGCTCAGAGGCTTCGGTGTGACTTGCCTGATAATATCAGGGATCAGAGATTATCTTTTAAATCACTTTTGAAGAAACTCTTGCTTTTCTATGATTTTATTCGCTTTAAGGCCTTCTGCTGTACTCCCTTTGTGTTTTCTGTGTTCAGTTTTTATGGCTCTTAGTTTTCTTTCATTCGGTGTTTTATTCGGTTCTGTAAAGCACATTGTGACTGTGTTTTGAAGGCCACTGTACAAATCAAGTTTATAAGTGTTATCTTTGTAAAGAGCTTTTGTAATAGAAGTGTCAAAACCCATTGATAGGAACTTTTTTCAGTTGATTGATTTATCCACCTTTCTCAAGCTCGAGGTTTTCCAGCAACCTGGTACTTGTATTTTAGTATTTTGTAGACACAATTATCTGTATACCCCTCCTTATACAGATATTTGCCCCTGTTTGAAAAAGCTGTGGGCATACAGAGAAAAAACCTTAACCTTTAAGAGAAATAAGAACAGACAACGTCTCCTCCACCCTCCAGCGTCCCTAAAACAAAACCCAACAGCTTACGGATTACGGATCTATCAGCAATAGATAAATGTACAGATGTTTAGAGTGTATACTACTACAGTCGCCACAGCTCAAGGTTTCACATCGCTGCAACAGTTGTGCTCTAGTGTTATTAAGGAATGTGTTGCAGCACTGAATGAAGAACTAAAGTTGCAGCTGGCCTCCGCCACCTTATTTCTTGAAACTATCACACGTTGCCAAGCAACAGCAAACAAAACCAGTACCCTGCTATCAGTGCAATGTATAAAACTGACAGCAGGAAAAATGCTCTACAGAATGTTTCAGTGGGCTCTTGAAACATTGAAATATTTACATATTCTCATCTGATTGGTCGGCCCACACACGTCTGAGCCAGCACCGCTAACAACAACACGGCAGCTGTGCTTAATCAATTATTACATGTCAAACTAGCCGCTCGGCATGAATTATTCAACTGTGTGACTCTGTGACATAGTGTGATGTCACAAAGTCACAGAATTAAAGGCGGGACTACTGATGAGGCGTTCCAGGAGCAGTGTTTTCTGTGGGAAAGAGGAGCTTCTGTCGGTGGGGACCTTTTTAACTTTCAAAATCTTTACCATGCACAAAAACATATAACACACCGACGGAAAGGGAAAACAGAAAGGCATAATAGCTCTCCTTTAATATTTCCAGCTATGCTTCTGAATTAATGACATCTTGTAGTGACCTGACTGAAAATGATAACTAATGCACATGTGGTGCCTTGTTTAAAACCCTGTGAAAATGATGGAACGCGCATCAGAAAATATATAATTGTCTCATTTGGAGCAATATTTTCAAACACCATTTCCCAGGGGAAAGGAAATAAACTACCTCACATTTAAGTAACTTGGACAAGCGATGCAATGGTCAATAATCTTTTTTAATGGAATCGTTATTAAACAGCCCCAGAAAAGAGCAGTATGGGGAAAATGGATCTGACAAGCTTTCAGTATCCAACTGGCTAACTAGCTGGCAGACCAGAGCCACCAGAGACGTTTTGTTTACAGTGATCCAACGTTATATTGACTCAGGCGAAGATACCGCGCTCTGCTAGATAAAAGGCCTTTTGAAAAGCCATTTTGCATTTGGAAACAATAACAAGATTAGAGTGTGTCAGTCCAAGCTCCAGTGTCCGTCTGGCTGTCTTTTGTCTGAGAGCATTCTGTCATCGTTACAATGGAGAAAACAAGAATACAAACACATAATCACGCCGAAATTTGATTTCCTGTCACTGTCAGGCCATTTTCCTCCCCCGAAATTCAAATCAACAAGTCAGGCTCAAATGCATTTAACATTATATTTTATTAAAGGTCAATTACACCTTCTCTCCGTTTGCACAACACCAGCTAAACACCGTCTGTGCATTATCATATCAAAGTAAACACTTGGATAATGTCAGGATCTCTTGGTTTTCCTGCCCATTATTTGCATGTTTATTCACTTGTCTCAAAGACGGACAACTATATTTCATTTTTTTTTTATTTTCCCTCACTGTAGTGGAAAATGGAGTGCGCGGTAATGAATACACATTATTAAATACTCAAGAGATATGCTGGCTGCTGTGTTGGATACACAGCTCCCACACATTGTTAATGGGCCCTTGTCAAGAGGCTGAGTGGAGGAGAACGCTGCCGCCTGTACATTTGTAAATGGCCTGAGTAAATAAGAGAAGAAGACGCTGGGTTGAAGGGGTGTCCTATTGTAGTGAAAGCACGCACAAATGTACAGTCTTTATTATAGGAGTTGGCAAACATACCTGTTAATAACACCCTCCCACTTGTCCGACTTTTATTATCCATTCAGCCATTTATCCGCTCTTCTTCCCTTTCTTTCATGGTTGCAAACCCTCCTCCTTGTGAGAGGCTCTGTTGTGCAGCGAAAGAGGAAGGGGAGGGCTGGGTTGCCAATAAACTCTGTCTTCAGTATGTCACAACTCAAATAATCTTGTCAAACCCTAATTGACGGATATCTGCCTGATGGTCTGGAGGCGGTGCTGTAATTGTAGGAAGGTCAGGTGCATGACCCGAGCAGGTCACCCAAAGGAAGGGCTAACATATTAAGCCTAATACGGATATATAAATGTCAAGCCAACCTAAGGAGATAAATCATATCTGGCCATTTTCAACTTGACTGACCCTGGCTGTTAGTTGGCGACCCCCTGGGAGCAGCCTATTGCTGCATCTGCAGACCTCTGACTGATCTTGTTATTGTACTGTAAGTTAAGTGCTGCTTTTATCTTTTATTTGTCTAACTGAAAAATTAATCCAATAAAAAAGACCAAACTCAAAAATGATATTGTCCATTTCATTATCATTTCCAACTTGCCTTCCCTGTGGCACTAAGTCCCAAGCCCAGTGGTTCTCACTGAGGTTGTATATGTTTTATTCATCTGTATAAATTAATGGTAATTTCCACTTATTTTTGATACAATAATCCCAAAATAAGTACTGTGCATATGTTTGGGACTGTTTTTAAGGTGGATTTATACACACTTTGTGCTCTGGGGAATATCTATGCTAGCAATGCAGAGCATGTAAGGTCAGAATCAGCTAACGCAGCCATGTCATGCTAATGAAGGGACATTTAGGCAATTTAGATTTAGGCACATAACAACTTGGTCAGGTTGGGGTGCTAAAACTACTTGGTTAGGTTTAGGCATTAAAACTACTTGGTTAAGTTTAGGCAACAAAAGTACTTGGTTAGGTCTAGGCAACAAAAGTAATTGGTTAGGTCTAGGCAACAAAACCACTTGGTTAGGTTTAGGCAACAAAACCACTTGGTTAGGTTTAGGCATTAAAACTGCTTGGTTATGTTAAGGCAACAAAAACTACTCTAAGGGGGAACATTTCTTGCTTAGGTTAGAGCAGACCCACAATAACACAAGATGATAAAATTGTACGTACTAAACATTTGCATGTTAGCATTGTCACTGTGGGCATATAGATGTATATAGATGAATAAGACATATGAAGCTTTGCACAGGCGACACTTTTTGCTTGATCTCTTCATGTGTTCCTAGACAATAAAAATCATAAATTATCAGCAGACTCTTTCTTTCAGACAATTAGTGACTTTCTGGATATTCTTTTTGCTTCTTTATATAACTGTGTCATGTTTTGTTCATAACGATTCCTCGTTGTTAAGGCACGTATGCCCCGCAGTTGTTAGTGTTGATAAATAAATAAAAAAATTGAAAAGAATAAAGCTGCTTTCACAAGGTCCTGTGAGAGAGCCTCTCTCAGCAAAAGGATTATACCCTGTAGCCTTGATGGCGAACCAGTGGGATAAAAGATTAGCTCAGCAGACACCCTCACTGCTAAAGAGATGGTTGGAGAGTGTGCTACCCAATTATCCTGGATATCTACAGTAAGGAGCTTTATAAACTGAATCTCTTGTTAAAGGAAACAAAATCAGCTCTTACACCATTAGACATCATCTCCCGAGAGTATTAAGTTGGAGTTTGGAGTTCTGGCTGCTGTTTTGCTAATGTTGCTGTTCACTTTTATGGCTTATTTCAAGGCAACACATAATATAGAAATAACCGTAAATATATATATAACATATTTTGTTAGTGTATATCTGGTGGTGTTTGTATCATAAATATAAAAAGACCACTGTAATTTAATTCCTGGCAGCATTTAGAAGACTTTCAACCATCATTTAGGCTTTCGATGTTGAATGTCATGTCACGATGAACTGATTTTACCATTTAACCCCAGTTTATTGAAGAATATAGCATATTGACAGTAAGCATGTCTAAATTTGCATGTATGATAAACTGTAAGGCCACTTCTTTGACACATGAGGAGGAGAAGTTGCCAGACTCCCTTTAAAAAACACTACATTTTTAGACTTGTTGCGTTGGGAGAAACTTTTTAAACTGTGTGATATGCTTTCTACAACACATTTTTAACTATTTGGGCCTTCTTGTTGATTTGGCATATGTTACACATGAGGATATTTCATTGGTTGTGCAAAAAATGTTGGATCCGTTTGTTCCAGCGGTGTAGGTGTATGTTTTTGCATCCGGAGCATGGAAGGGAGATCCGATCGCTCGGGACGCGTGCTGATGCCAGGTGTGAACCGACGGACCTAAAGCTGTCCACTTCCCTTAGGACGCGCGCTGACACCGAACGCGAACAGCCTCTCAGTCTTTATCCCTCACGAACCAAATACCCACAGAAAAAACGATGAAAACATCACGGCGCTTTGTGCAGAATAATAAAAAAATAAAACGCTCTGCTGCAGTCGTGTCTCTCACAGCGAGCTCATGAGTCTGTTTATCTTTTGATGGGAACAAAAAAAAAAAAAACAGAACAGAAATGTCATTTCAGGACAGAGCAAATGTATTTGAGCGGGGACGCTGTGAATACATTCTCCGCATGCTGTGGCTGTGTTCTGTATGTGAAGGTGAAAGGAGCAATAACAACACCGCGAGCAGAGCAACAGCAAAGGAGCGAAGGAGAAGGTCCCCTTTATTGAATATGCGACATGGACTATTGATGGCACTGTGTGTGCCTCTTCTTCAGTACATTTCCCTCTGCCGAGTGTCAGTGCAAAGCGGTGAATGTAGGGGAGAAGCTCTTGACATTTACCAGTTACGTGACCTTTTTTTTTCCCCCTGCATCTATGTCTCAAGCTCGGCGCCTTCCTTATAATTACAGGTCTCACGCAAGTGCTGTCCGATGAATAAGGAATGAAAGAGAAAAACAGGATGCGGCGCACGCGTGAGAGAAAAAGAGAGATCAAGCTCGACAGAGATGGATAAAGAGGGAGAGAGCGAGGGGAAGGTTGATGAAGTGAGAGCACGGCGAGGAGAGTGAGCGCTATCAGTCAGTGAAATATACCCCATGCCATCGGCGCCAAAGGAAAACATCACTGTTCTGGGGTGTCAAGTTGAGATGGACGATCGGGACACTTACTCTGCGTGAGATCCTCTTTGTGTGTGTGGGCAAGTGGTGTGCGAGTGAAAAAAAAAAAGAGAGAGAATGAATTCCTGTTTGATACATCACAGGCACAAAAGTAATGGCTCACTGTGAAAGCGTCGCAAGCTGCCCACTGCTACACACACACACACACACGCACACCGAGAAGTCAAGCAATCAACACCATCACGATGGTGGTCTGTTGTGGCAGGTAAAGTAAAAAAAAAAAGAAAAGAAAAGGAAAAATGAATGCATCGCCCCGGGAGGCGTGAGCTGGAGGGGACAGTTATTTGCTTTTTCCCGACACAGACCTTGTGGTTGAAACACTGCGAAATAAAGCGGTGTATCATCGGCGTTTCCAGCAACGACGCTATCTGGAATGTTTTCATTGTGATTTGCTTTTTTTTTCCGTCGTGTTCCGTTATGGAAGTGAGTAGTGTGCGGTATATGTCAAGAAGGCTCGGCGTACAAGGACGTATTCGGGAAACTTTAAAACAATCTGTCAGGGAAAGTTTGGAGCCGCAGACAGGAACAGAAAGGAGCTGTTTCTGTTCTGTACAGCTCGGGGGTTATGTGTGTCTATTCATAAAGCAAAGTCAGTAACTTGAGGAATGAGACTAGAGGGGGGGGAAGAAACAGGGGAAGTAATGGCTGGCCCCGGTACAGTCACAATCAGATTTAAAGCCACGTAGGTTTTCATTTACAAAAGGATTTGTCTCGGAGTTCTGGTGCAAATCGATACAGCGAGATACAATAAAGAGATAAAAAAGCAAGTAGAGAAGCATGCACAGTGGTGGAGGCAGGGCGTTTGAGGGGCTAGGGCCAAAAAAAGGGGGGCACCAGTTGGATCACCATGTTTTGTCCACTGGAAGGGCACCCAGGAGGGCTCTCTATCATGTTTTATCTCCCATAGGGGCATCTGAGAGGGCCCATCCCCTGAGTCAAATAGAAAATTCAAAATGGAATATGAGAAAATAATATTAAAATACATACTGGGCTCTAATCACCTCAGGACGTGTGTGAAATACAACACAACGAACAAACTCTAATTGTTTTTATAAGCAAGAGTCTGTAAGGAATGAGAAATGAGCTTGAAATCCCCTGGTGCATCGTGGTTTGTGAGGCGACAGGGTTTTAGCACTGAATTTAAAGGTTTAAACCAAACTATTATAAGGTTTTCATGCCCGCTTATAATGATATGATGATTTCAGCCAAAATTAATTAAAACAACTCAAATATTGTAAAGGTAGTGATATGTATTGACAGATGCAGTTTAAAACCCTTTTATAAGCTGAACTCTTTACTGTAGCTGCTAAGCTAGAAGTCCTTCGTTGGTGCTGAGGGCTTCCTGAGTATTGGTTTATGCCAGACTAGTTACACTATAAAGCCATTTTATGATTTTTTTGTTTGTCTTTTCCAGCTGTACACCAAGTCCCCAGCTGCGTCAGTTGTTTAGAAGAACGCTGTATCGGCATTTTGCCGTGAAGTTCCAGAAATGTTTTGTGAACTACAGAACTTCACCAGACTTTCCATCAGCACAGGAGTGAGTAGACACTGACCGAAATGTTATTTTCCGGTGAATTTATCCTTTAAAGACCAAATATACTTTGGACAAACCACAAACAAAATGCAAACTACACCATGAAAAAATGACATATATCTTAATTTGGTGCAGGACTACCAAAAGTTTCCTATTTCACATTAGAACATAGATTGGAATTCAAATAATGTGACAAAGAAGTGAAACATACAGAAGAAGAACACTCTTAAAAACTGCTGCATCTATTTCACCATTCTCATATCTCATGAACGGTTAATGTTGAGCAAGACTCCCTTTTTACCAAAATGTTGAACCATTTTTTGGAAGTGCTCTCATCTTTGGCATGAGGGATGCTGCATTATTAGTAACATTTCAGCTAGATTACATATTTCTCAAAATGAAAGTCCAGATTTTTGACTTCCCCTCCTCAAGCGGCACATTCCACCGCGCAAAAATGTAAAAAAATATCAAATCTGATTACCGAAACATGACCCAGACTGCCTAGGAATTCATGGAGAGCGTGCTTTTGATGATTATTTTTCATCAGTTATTTAAAAAGAAATACAAATCATTGCTTTAATAGTTTGCTTTCATGAGGATGAAAGGGAAAATCTTTTCTGGCTTTCGGCAATCTGTACTTTTATTGGAAGAACAGTTGTTGTGAGGGGAGAGCAGGGGCTCTGCAGGGAAGCCGCTCACTCACGATGTGGCTGTGATTGGCATGACAGGCGGCGCTCCGGCCACTGGGACGCCCGAGCCAACAGTTGGAACGCGCACCGACGATGGCCGTGTGATGACAGATCACAGAGAGGGAAAGAGACGGATCAGAGCGACGCGCCGCTAATTAGACCAACACCTCGACAGGAAGTCCGTCCACTGAGAGGAGGTGAGTGACGTGAGAGGACGGCAGGTGGTCCCATAGCATCAAGGCTGCAAAAGCTGTCAGTGTAATGAGAGCGTTCAACATCTATAGCCGTCCATAAATTGATCCAAACAGTTTTACAGCCATCTGTTACTATGTAAACGCCTCTGTTTGCTCCTCCAATCTTTAGACCTGTCAATTAAAAAAAAATACGAGAGCGGCCAGAACTTCGATTATGTCCGCCGAGCTTACAGCCTCAGATGTGACCAATGTTCTTATGACCAATCCATCACATGTACCTGTAAATCATTGTTAGCTAAGGTCTCCGGATCGCCACCACTGTCATCAAATGTCAGAGAAGGAATTAGTCAATGCTTGACTTAGCAAACTCAAACACTCAAACTCTGGTGCCTTAATGGTGAAATGAGCTCCCGACCAATGTCAGGACTGCAGAGTCATGAAAACAAAAGACTCCAATGGCGCACGCAAATTTTAAGAATCGAAAGGAATATTAAATGCACCCTTGGATTATAACAATCCATTGGGCCATATATCAAGTTAAAACAAGATATTTAGTAGCCGATTAGCTTCTATTAGACAGCAGCTAATGTTAGCATTCAGCCACTTCCTAGCTAATATCATTGTTTCACGATACATTAGGAGATGAATAAGTTATTTATTAAATATCGACGCACATGTTGTAGACCTTTATTTACACCTCGAAGTGACATGGACTGCATGAATTAAACCTCAACATTAGCTAGAAAATGCTTGAGTGCTATCATATACGTTGTTTTACCTCAAAATATGGCCCTCCAGATTGTCACTATTCATGGTCTTTTACTGATCAATCAGGACGCTTTGAAATGATAATTTATCAGAAAGGCTTATACTACAAATAGCATTTTCGTGACATTCATGCTTTCTACCCTGAGCATGAGGTCAGAGGAAAATGGAAGCCAAGTTAATAGGGTTTATAGCAATGAATTGTTGTAGCTGATGGAGATGGAGCTAGCGCTAAGGTTGTTTAAAAGGTGTGCTATGTAAGAACTGGCTACCTTTTGAATAGATGCTCCACTTAATGAATAAGGTAAATAACCACTAACTGCTGTTAACTTTAGCTGCCGCTAGTGAGTTAGCGAAGTTAGAAGTGCAGCAAGTGGTATGGACTGGTAGTTTGCAGAGTTGACAGGAGGTTTGGACCGGGGCAGGGCGAGCTGGTTAGCATGCTAACTTCGGTAGATATCTCTACTGCACATCATAATGTCATCACATTCTATTGTTTTTCAGGTCATTATTGAATGTTTGCACCTAAAATTCATACACATTGCACTTTTAAGTAACAATTCATAATAACTATCAGTAATAAAGGGCCAGTTTACAGTTAATTTAACTTTAGTGTAGCCATTTCCAATGTAATTTACCATTAATATATGATGGTTATTATAAAGTGTCACTGTGGATTAGTACAATTTTTCACTTCGAAATATAAGTAGCATAAAATTGAAAACCACCTCATAATTGTATTTTCCAGTACTTGGTGCTGCATATTTGTGAACACACTAAATGAATACAATGTTATTATTTATTTCCGCAGGATCAAATATGAACACGTTTGGCCTGACGTACGTTTGAGCTCAACACAGTGCGGGGATGTCTGTATTTGTGCGTGGATGGCCGGGTTGTTTGGGAGACGACAGAGATCAGAGTGTTAGTATCAAGGAGAGGCCGAGGGAGTCGAAAGGGCATCGAGGGTTGGGGTGAGCCGGGAGGAGGAAATGAGGAGAGGCCGCGGCAAGTGGAGGGAAGGGCGAGCCAAGTAAGCACTTTCCTGTCCATTTTTCATCAGGCGGGCTAAATTAGGCCAGGCTCGTCTCTCTCTTTCTCTGTGTGCGAGCATCTGCTCCCGCATTCCTGACACGTCTCTCCTCTCTCGGCAACCGAGAGCGCGGGGCAGCGTCTCTCCGAATACCCTTCTCAGCATCCTGCCTTTTCACCGCCTCTGATTTATTAGTCGGTGGGTGCCGTCCATCACACCGTGACGCAGGGAAGCATCGTGTTTTCTCTGTGTGTGTGCACTCCACCACTCTGTTCCTTCCCCTCTCCTTACCCCTCCCCGTCGTCTCCTCGACTCCCTCCTCGTACTCTTGTTGTGATTGCTCTCTGTCATCTCATTCGCTGTTTCATTCGGTGACCCGCCGACTCCTGGTTGACTTCTCCCCTCTGAAGCCTGTCATTTGTAGTCCCACGGCGTCTGCCATTTGCGCTCCCTTACATGAACTGAGTGGAAGCTGACATTTGGATCCAGGAGAATACTTTGGTTCGGGCGCAACCTGCGAAAGCCAAACATATATTTTTAAAGCGACGCTAAAAAGGGTATAAAATACTGACAAAAGGGGGACGTTTTGGGGGGAGCTCCAAGAACCTGCTCCAATCTTTGACTTTGACTTTGGTTGATCAAAATCAGAGGAATTCTCCGGAGATCGCCCACATATGCCCTCCAACAGAAAGTTCTCTACCAAACATTACATCGATTTCCTGGTTCTCACACACATTCATCTCTTGTCAGTGGCTGCGAGAGTAGTCTCTGTACTTTTTACTTTATGAACCCCCCCAATTTTGTTGAAAAATCAATGGCTATACACCGGTTTAACACTAGTTTCTGCTGGATGTGGTGCTTCACAGGTGCAGCCAGCAGGAAGACGTTTTTAAACTCATTCTGGGGCTTCAAAGGACTGGACAGATGCAAAGCGTAGCATCCACCGTAAAAAAAAGTCAGACAGAATTTTGTGGAATCAACTTATCTTTTCTAATTAACCGAACATCCATCTACAAGTTGTATTTGTTTCACGTTGATAAAGCTTAAAGTTTATAGTTTGTTTTTTTCAGACCACCTCAGAACTTATAAACATGAGTCATTTACAGATTTCAACAAACTCATAGAAATACGTTTCTAAAGAGGCATGAGCAGCATGTTGGCAGACTTCCCAGCATGCATCGTTTGATCGTAAAACTCTCTCCAAGACTCTTTTTTTCATAATTTGAAGAAAACATCAATTTTGAAAACATGCTACGTGTCTTTATTACATTTTGAGAGAAGTCAAGGTTCTTTTTTTTTGTGTTGAATACTTGTCTTTACTTTGGATCAAACTTTTACACTTTATATCAAATCACAGTGAGCCGGTTAACATAATGTATTTTTGCAACTGCTGGAACAAAGTAGCACCGACAGGAGCATCTGCTGCTGTTTCCTGTGTGAAATGAAGAACCGACTAAAAAAAGAACTCTTCAGATGTAAGGAAATCAAATTTAATCATAAAGATTGTCAGTGTCAGTGAACAGTCATTGGTTCAACTTAATATATTAAGGTAACTGAAGATGTTTTTTCAAGGTTCAGTTGACTTTGAATTGTGTGTCACGATAAAAGAAAACTTAAACTATTCAACCTAAATTAAGTTAACTCAATTATTAAAGGCAGCAATCTTAGACTTACATCTGGAAACCACCCAAAATGATTTACAATGTAGGTTTACACCATCACAGTGCTGTAAGACAAGACCTTTCTTTCAAAACTGTACATACGGCTGTTTTCAGATCTGATGGCGCCTTCCAAAACTATAACCAACAACTGAAACAACAATAAGAACTACTTGGTTAAAGATCATGGTCATAGTCAAAAAGAACCAATGCACCACGGTATTAGTAGGCAAATGAAAGCAAACAATTGTCTTGCCGTGTCAAGTCTTGCCGTGTCAACTTGCCAAGTCTCAAGTTTTATGGACCCATCCAACCACCCTGTCCCCCGCCCTCTGCTCACTTTGTGGCTCTTAAGTACCATCACACCGCTGCTGAAAACCAATAATCATAGCTTCCCATAACCTCAACATATATTCACCTTTTGGCATTTGCTAAAACGACCGACGCTGTGTTATATTGAGACTCCCAAGAAGTACAACAGCACTGGTTGTTTAATTATGCACATTACGTTCAAGTGACAAAGCTCTCCACTGATTGTAGTAATTATGAGAAGGGCAAAAGGAGGAAGTAAGGAGGCATTATTAGAGCTGACTTTAGCAGCACAGCAGTTAGCACTGTCACAGCGAGAAGATTCTTGGTTCAAAGCCCAACTGGGGCACGGCTTTTATGTGTGGAGCGTGCACAGGTTTCCTCAGGGTGCTCTGGTTTACCCCACCATCAAAACATGTATGTTCTATGATCTGTGTTCTTAACCAAGGCACTGGGGCTTAGATTGTGGAGGTGGTCCCAGGAGAACCAATTTGTACATTGGATGATTGCATGTAATAAAATAAAGATTCTTCTTCTTTAACAAAGAATTATGTTGTTGTTTTTTTTTTTTTGGTGTGAACCTCTCCAGAATTTGGATTTAGCAATCTCGGAAGGCAAAGACAAATTACATCCACTTACTAAACAGAGCGTCCAGTCAGAAAATGCCATATGCTTCCATGTGTCATTCCAAAGGGCATGGACAAGCAGCTTATTTATCATTTGATTTGGAGCATTTAGTCCATTTGTTCTCGGGGAAGCCAGTCAGAAATCTGAAAGACAACGGAACAAGACTGACTGTGAACTGGTTGTATTACGCTGGTAATCCTCCCTCAAAAACCTATACGGTTAAGAAGATGAATTGTTAATTTATGAACTCGCAGTCGCTGCCAATCCATCCTAACCGGTTGCACAATGAAAGGCCAAGACTTAAAATGTCAGCGCTGCTCAATGCCCGAGGTAGCCATCCATCCACAGAAAAACAACTTTGATACGCCTCTGCTGTTATTGCTAAATCTGCCGCACTGCAAATCGCCAATTTTGCCTGACTTAACGAAAACACGTCAAAAGACACTAAAAGGGATTTCTCAACCTTGTTCAAAAGGTTCCGTCTGTCACGAGCTAATCACTTCAAATCACCTCCCAAAATTCATGAGAGTCGCATCTGTCGCTCTGACTTAAAAATCCGATGTGACACTTCAGACGGTGATCTTCATCAACAATTTGTCTCCTTCCCTCATCATCATGAAACAGTAAAAAGAAGAAAAGTAAGGGAACAAATGATACGAGAGGCAACAAGGACCTGACAAAGTGTGGACAGTTTGAGTCCACATCGTTTTTCTAATTAATTCCTTAATATGACAGCTTGTCTAATTTGTAATCATACTTCTCTTTTATCAGAGCTACATGCTCTGAATTGAATTCTGATTACAGTCCTGTCATGTTCTCTTCTTCATAGGGACTCCCCCCCATCCACTGAGAACAATGCAATTAACTAAATGAATGAGAAACACCTCAACTGGCAGGTTAGTCCCCTCAATTACCAACATGCTTTCCAGGTGACACCTGGGTAATAAGATAAGCAGGTAAAATGTGCTTAGACTAAGTGCTAACAACAAGGCACTCTTGGTGATGACTAAATGCCACTGCAGGCTTTGGGAAAAAGGAAGGATTGGCAGTGACTGCAGAGGTCTTCTGCCAATGTCGCCCGTGTGCAGCCAGCATAGGTTCTTAGTTTGAAACAAATGCAATTTGGAGGCGAAAGCAATGGTGCTCTCCCCCGTATGACAGGAAATGCTTTTGAGCAGGGGGCACAATCAATCAGGAAAGCAATACAAAACTATTTTGAATAATACATGTGAAAGACCTTAAGTGTTGCTATTAATAAACTTGTGTGCAGGATTACGTAAATGAGCACAGAGGTGTGGACGTTGGCGAGGGAGACCCATTTAAGGACGCTAACTGGCTGATTTCCTACAGTGGAACTGCACAGTGCATTTTGGGTTGTGTTTTCAGACCATCAGAAAAAAAAGGGGTTTAGATCATCTGGCTCGAGAATCGGCTTGTTTACAGCCTTGTCTCATTGCTCATGTGTCGTGCTTCGTCTGACTCCATCTCAGATCTCTGTAATTTATCCAGTCTTATCATAACAAATAGAAATAATGGGCGAAGCCGGAGCAAAGTTGTAATAACCCCAAATTTTCTTTCACGCCTGTGTAAATGGAGGGTTTGCCAAGAGGTTATTTTCTCTGCAACAGAACCAGTCAGGTCTTAATAAGAAATAAAAGAAGAAAGGCGCTGCTATTCATTTACACCTGCAGCAGCTTAAGTGCCTTTATTCAAAGCTTAAAAAGCGGGGCCACTAGCTCCATCGATATTTCCAATTTTTCCCTGTTATGCAGTCGCATTGAAAACCCTTTTTTGTCGAGCGCATCCATTTGCGAAGATGACTTAATTCCAACGATTACGGACTCTGGAGTCTCACAAACATCTCTAAAAGTTATGAAAATACGGCGCTTACCTTAGCGGTCGCTGAGGAAAAAGTGTTATTTAAGGATAAGCGCTCACATATCACAAAGGCTGTCAACGGCTCTTGTAATGTTAAAATAAGACCTTTTCTTACCTTCGCCAATAGTTTCTCTGCCACTGCTGGTGGTGTGCTGTTTTAGTAAGGACTGTAACTTAAACTGAGCTCTCACAGAAACACTGTACTGGTAAAGGAACTGAAAAAAAGCATTAATTGGCTCCATGCAGCTCTCAGAGATCTTGTTTGAAAAGACGTTATTTACACCCTTGAAGCGCGGCCGAGCTCGTGCACCCACTTCAGACGAGTGCAAAAATTCGGCTTTAAAGAGGTTGTTATTAACGTCTTTTCAATTCAATTTGGGATCTCTGGGTTTCGAGAGACTTGGATAACGCCTGATGAACTGCACCGTAAGGAGCCATTTAATGTTTTCTTTCTTTTTTTTTTCTTCTTTTATGATTTAAAGCCTTTGACTATTACTGGAAATTCATGTAAAATTATCCTTAAACACCTATCCCAGTCCAGGCCAACATAATTCAAAGTTGTTGAACTATTTGAAGTACAGGCATGGTTTGAGGCTCCTTTGAAAGGTTGTTAGCTGAATTTTTTTCAGAGGCTGTCAGAAGCTTTGTAAGTGCTCCTGGTGTATATCTAGAGTTTGAACACAGAATTATTTCATTATTTTTCGAGCCTTCATTTTTTAATGCAAAAAATTAGCCTGCAGATGACCTGTAACTGCCCCAATTAGCTGGAAAACACAGTGGGTCCACATCATATACTCTTACATGGCCCAAGTTCAATTTAGACAACAATATTACTGAAAATGAACACTAAATACATGCTCTTCTAAGGAAATATTCAGGCATCTGGCAAAAAAATGCCATTTTCTGTCCTTAAACTACCCCTGCTTGAGAGCAACAGGGGCAAAAACTCACTATAGTCCTTTATTCTGTTATTTACACTAACTTTATGCATATAAAGTAGTCAAAAACAACTGCCTAGGTGGAACAAACAGCCTATTCAAAGAGCAAAACAATGCATATAACTACATAAACTTGCAGAATTTCCAAGATTAGGGCTTTAAAAATTGCCATAAACTACGTTTTGCTGGATTTGAAATTCCATTGACTATATGATGCATCAGTCATCCAGAGGCTGGCATGTAAATGGCAAAGGAAGAGAGAATGGTCATTTGGCTACACAATTACTCATTGGCTGTTGCAGGTCTAGGACGGGCATATATGTTAGCTTGTTAAAAACTATATATTACGAAAATAAGCATGTCTGGTGTCATGCTCCAGGTCACTTTTGCTTTTTTAATATTTACAAGCAAACAATTCCCCCATAATATCGGCCAAGGAAAAACTTTGTCTATGCAACAGTACCTGGACAGCAAAAAAAATGAAAACAACATTTATATTGTATAAAACAGGCCAAACAAGATTATCTGATTTTAAAAAAATCTGCAATTTTCCATCCAATGTAACAATAATGGATTTCATACAATACAGTAAATTAATCTGCCTCTGCCTCTTTTACAAATAAACCACTCAAAGAACCGAGCAATCAAGAGCACTATTCCTGTACAAGTGCTGCCACCGTGGATGGCATGACTCACAGGGCCCGCCGAGTTCACTGGAGATGGCTCACTCTGAGAGAAGTAATGAGTCTTGAACATGTGACATAATTTATATGCATAGCCCTTGAAATCTCACACTTGTCACGCTGACCCGAACACCTTGTCGCACCATCTCGATCTCAACAGTGTAAATGATGTGAGCCAAAGGGCACGCTTCATGTGGTATTTGTGATGATACAGCTTCTCGTGTTGCTAAGGATGAGACGATTTCTTACTCTTACGAGCGTGTCATGAAGATCAGAAACCGCATCATCTACTATCCATTGATAGTTAGTAGCTTTTCGCGTTCCTGAGGGCCATTGCCACTGCTTAAGTCATGTTCATTGGTCTCAAGGTTGTGTATCACAGCTTGGAACTTGGTGTGCTAATGCCTCAGCTTTTACCTTTTGAACGCCCACAGGAAAACACACACAACACTTTCCCATAGAATGCCCTGCAGGTCTCTTTTAACCTTAAGAAAACAAGAGCAAAAACATTTGATCACGGTGCTGGTTGGAGAGGAAGGTCAGCTCTAAAAGCAGACTCTCTTAATCAACGGTGCAGGGAGCAGGCGGTGAATCAGTACATCAAAGATTTTCACTTCCAGGACATTATTTTCACAAGAAACATTCAAGGCTGATATTTTGTCTGTCGCCACTCCCCCGCCATCCTGGCTTTGGGAAGTGTTTCAGAAGGGTGGATCAATAAAGGTATGGCCTTTTGCAAATATTCTGGTATTGATTTTCCGCGCCACGTTTTGGCTGAGCCTTTGAATCTGTTATGCTGCTGGAAGATTGTTCCAACACAGATTAATGGCACACAAAAGCAAAAAAATGTGCATGACAGCAACAGGATCTATTTGCCAGTCAGCTGCAGAATGTCACGGTGGGCCTTTTCCTATTGTTCCTCAGACACATACTCCATTATACTAAGTACTATATACACTATTTGCATTGCTTTCACCTGCTGTACACACATGCACATAAATCAACATACAGATTAATGTATTGACGTTGTGGCACACTGTAAGTTGTATGTATTATATGCAACCCAGTCAGCAGAATATATTTTGGCAATGTCCATTTCTGCAACCTCGAACAATTTATGCAGCATGATAAGGAACTCAACTTCACCTTTATTTATGTTTGGGTTTAATTTTCAAGTTGTTTATCCATGTTGGTTGGGTAAGTTTAGGCACAGAAACAACTTGGTTAGGGTTAGGAAAAGATCATTATTTGGCCTACCTGCTTCTTTAGCCACTGATCAAAAATATCCAGTGGTTTCACACTAAAAATCCTGAAATGCAATCTCAAACAGTGGTCTGTCGCTTTGAAGCTTTCTTGTCCAAGTATCTGGTTTTGTTGTCATTAACACAACTGGAAAATGTCCCAATGTCTCATCAACAATATCAGGGTTTTTTGCCGCCAACATGGCTTCAAAACGTTCCAATGTCTTGTTGAAAATTTCTAGTGGTTTCATGCTAACAAATTACAAATTGTTGGAACAGTGGACTCGTGGCAGCTGTCGTGTCCAAATATCGGGAAAATGTCCCAATGTCTCATGGAACATTACCCTTTTGTTGCTACCAATATGACTTACTGAAACACAAACTCAAACAGTGGTCACTTGCTTCGCAGCCGACCGGACCAAAATGTCGGTTTAATTGCTACAGACATGGCCGGCAAATGTCTTGATCCCTCAATTATATATGGTTATGTTGCAGCAACTACAGCTGAAAAATGTCCTGATGCATCATTAAAAATATCCAGAGGTTTCACAGTCACAGCTGTCTCAAACAGTGGTCTCTCGCTTGCTGCCGTCTTGTCCAAATACCTTGTTCTGTTGCCATTAAGTCAGCTGGAAAATGTCCCGACAACTTGTTGAAATATCTGGTTTTGTTACTCCGAACACGACTGAAAAATGTCCTGGTGTCTCCCTGAAAGTATCCACAGGTTCTGCTCTTACAAACGTTCAAATGCTGACTCGAACATTGGTCTCTTGCTTGGCAGTCCTTTATATGGCTTTATATATTTGGTTGCCATTTATAGAGTCAGACAATGTCCCGATGTCTCATCTCCTCCGACATGGCTCCAAAATGTTTAGAGGATTTATGAATATGTCCAGTCCAATGTGACCAAATTTTACATAATCTCAAACAGTGGTCTCTCGCTTGGCAGCCGTCTCATCACCACCATCCCCTCCTCCTCTTGACATGAAACCCAGCTCATATGAATGTCATGATATGGTCAGTCACAGAAACATTGATATTATGCTTATGTAACGTTTCCGCGACATCCCAGGCCACATAAAAAGCCAACATTTCATCCTGGCAACTCGCCGCGCATACTGGACTTTAACGCTTCAAATGAAGAGCGACATTATGTCTCTTATAGAAGTGAGGTCAAGCGAAGTGTCATCACTGGCAGCCTCAAGATGTTTCTCACACAAGGACAAATATATATAGAGATCCAGACGCTATTATTTGCACGCAAGTCAGGATTTTTCTCCACACGGTAAGTGCTTTATAAACTTCCAGGTGCACTCCTGACAGCGCCAGATGGACACTCTCGAATGTTCTTACCGCTACAGGGATTCAGCCACAGCCTCGTCTGCACACTGAAGGCGAAAGGCTAACAGCGTTGCACAACAAAAGGTGACAAAACCGGGAGGAAAGCGCATTCACGAGCAACCAATGTAAACGACAAAAGATAACTAGCTCCTACCACACTCAGTGAATCTTTATTATCTAACGTCTAAGCTGCCGGGCTGTTAGGCTTATTACTGTAGGCAAATGGGGGGGAAAAAAGGCTCTCTGTAATTACTCTGCTTCCCCAGTGGGTGATGGCAGCATTCTCAGGGAGCTTAGCAGGGGCTTCTGTGTAGCTCTCACCACATATCAGCTGGGGAGATCCAACACATGCTGTTCCCCGCTTTCTTCTGCCTCCCCATCCCTCTTTCTCCAAGCTCCCTGCATTTTCTTTCTGTCACCGCTCTCTCCATCCTCGTAGTCCCTTGGCAATGTGCATCAATGGTGTGCTGATTACTTAGAAAGACTAAAGTAGAATGTGGAAAAGAAAGAAACTGGCTGGGTGAGAAAACAGAAAATTAAAGAGCTTTCAGCATTTAAAGCGACATGATGTCACTTTTTTTTTACCTTAAAATAACAGCTTCAAGAAACAAATACGTAAGTCGGCATACAAGAAATAAATATAGATTTCCCAGTAAATTCTGAAAACAGGATCTGGTCAAAACAGAATCAGAAGCAGAATTATTTTATTTGTTCCGCAAATAGAGACATTTCTTTGTCACAGCGGTAGTACAACAGTATTATTTAACCATTTACAAATCGCTCCTTAAAACTAATGTCAGGACAATTAAATGGGACCATTGTGCTCGCATCTTTACAGAGACCTGTCTCCAGCTTGCCTGAAGCCGAGAGCTCACAGGATAAGGTGAACATGTATTGTATTAGATGCAAATGTTCAGTAGGTATTGAATATAATCAGTTTAATGCTGCCGACCTCTGTCTTCTTTGTTTTCGCTCGACTCCTTGATGTACTGAGTCTGATGGTTTTATAATTGCTGTGGCTTTTTCTGAGAAAAGGACGCGTCCTTTTGTTAAAAGAGAAAGCTGTTTCCCCTTTGTTGTAAAGGTCTGTTTTTAGCAGCTCAATACTCACAGTCTGGTGCGATTTAACCCTCTTGTCCAATCAGCACTTGAAGTTCAAACACGAAACCCACGCATTCCCACTGCTGCGGATTTAGACACGATCCTGACATCCTCACCCTGTCTGGCAACGCAAGTGTCAAATATGTCTTCTCTTCTCTTGACTGAGAAAGTTATTTCATCATTCGAACACATTGTCCGCACACTAAGCTGATGACTGCGAGAACATTTTCTTGTTTCATTGTCGGGCGGTGTGAAGTGATTTACCTGTGTGCCTGGATTTCAAAAGTGGGTTCATCATTACTTGTGGAATTTCTGTGTGTACAAGCGATGGGTGAAAAAATAACCCTGGCTGGATAGGTAATAACGAGGACTTACAGTACGGAGGAGCAAAGCCACCGTGACAACTCTCCAGTCTAGGGGAACCTTCAAAAACGTCCACCTTCTCTGTCTGTTCTCTTCATGAGCCGTAGTTTCATCTGTGAAATGAGAATGCAAATCATATTTAGTAGTGTGTGAGTGTGAACTGGCAAGGCAGAACATTCAATTCAGTCTGATATTACCAACAAGGAAAGGAAAAGTAAAGCCCTATGCTGTGCGCCTGTCAGAAGTCCAATTGTACAATGCCTGTAATACAGGATGCAAAAAAAGGTTTAATCTGCCGTTTGCCACACTCATTTTTTCCATGAAATCATGTTGAAAAAAATCCTGTACAGCTCTATTGGGGACCATTCACATGGTAACACTGTATTCGGTTTATCCGAATGGGACCGTCTTGGATACATTTATTTGGAACCCAAAAGACTGCAGAGACACACGATTGGACATAAAGCACTAACACAAAACTTTCCCCGCTTTGCTTTTTTTTCACCAAATTCAATCAGTGGCAAAGCAGATAAAACAAACGATACTTGACACATTCTGGTAAGTGATCCCCCGAGAAATGTCTCCTCCAAGCCCTTTACTTCAAACTAAGTCATAACTTGTGCCCACTACTCTAAGTCTACCGAGGGAAAGAATTTATCGAGCCACCCAGGGTAGAATTACAAAATCAAAGTCTTTTAAATTGGCGCAGCACTCTGTGTTTATTTTTTTGAAATTTCCCATTTGTCTGGTGCACGTCGGCCAAGCTAAACAACCCTTTGAGATGAAAATTTAGAACAGCAACTTGCACTAAAAACTTAAAGCTTATTTTCATTTTCAACTTCATACATAATACAAAATTGTTAATGTGCTTTAATGTTCAATAAACACATTATTTTTCTCATATTGTCCTTTGCCGCAGCACCACTATTCCCCCTCTGTCTGAAGGCTCTGTTTTAGTGCCTGTCTCTTTGAATAACCCCTCCCGAAAACACCAGTCTGCTCTGATTGGTCAGATATAACAGGCCTGAGCAGGCACTGCCCACTGTGTTTCCATATTAGTTCTGGTGTTTTTGCAGCCAGTGGCATGGTGCCCCCAGGTTCGAAGAAATACAGTGAAAAAATACCATTTTGAATGCCCCTGTGCTCGTTAAAACATGGCAAAGTTCCCTCTAGGGTGCCCTTCCAGTGGCAAAAACTCTCCTCACTATAAATTTATCATGACTTTCCCCACCCTTTGGTGCCCTTTTTATTTTTTGGCCCCTGCCCCTCAAACATCCTGACGTCCACCACTGGAAGAAATCATCTTCTTTTATTTTTCACAGGAGGTTTTCAATAAAGTTTTTGCTATGCAAATTTTATATCCTGTGGCAATGTACTGCATCAGCTAGAAGCAAAAAACACCCAGAACAAATAGCTGGATACAGGCTATTAAACTTGTTCAATGCCAGTGGTTCCTCTTAATGTGTTCAGACAGAACTTGAAACTCATTTCACAAACAAATCGCAAAAATAATGACGCTTAAGCTTTCTTGCAATTATTCAAGGCGCACATGGTCAACTTGTCATCCCTGCACATTATATTTTGAGCTGTCTTCTTAAACTTCTTTGTCATTTTTTTGTTTTGAGTATCTATGACTTGGACCATTGGGAAAAAAACATGAGTTCCCTGTAATACCGCAATTAAACAAGACTTTATTTTACTGACCAAATTTCATCCTACATTTGAACCCTCCCACGCAGTTTTCCAATCTGGAAAGCATTCGTGCCAGCCTGAGCAGATTTCCAGTTGGTAGCAATCTGCCACTTGGTACTGCAATTGGCTCGAAAACTCAAAAGGCTTTTTGAATTATGAGGTCTAAGAGAAGACCAGCGTGATATTTTTGATTTCTCTTCAGCAACTGTACTGTGCTTGATGACTAAAACTGTTAAAGCCATACATGTTTGAATGGCACATCAGGTGTTAGAAGTAGATTGAACACATTATAATCTTGAGGCTTGTGAAAAGCTCTTGAGATCTCACACATTTTAAAGTGCCAGGCACTCTGAAGAAAACAAGGAAAGGAGAGGGAAGAAGGTTGTTCAGTGTCAGATTTGACTTTTGTTAGAAACCAAACACTTTTAAATTATTAAGCTACTGATTATGTCACATCACGCTACTGATTCCATCTGCCGGTTATTACTAATACTGGATAAAGTCTGTTAGAGCTTTGATTAATTCTCATATCCTGACATTTTCATGAACTTCTATTTGATCACCAGAGACAAAAGCAAGTCATGCTGCTCTCAGGTTGTGAGCAGCATGACTTCATGTCAATCAGCAGAGCAAACTTTGTTTTGAGCTTCGCCCACAGGTCACTGAAGCTGTGAGGTCGGACCAGTCAGACCCTCTGAGTTATGTTTACAAGTCTTGGTTGGATTGAAATAACACAGTGTGAACAGTAAATGGACTAGAACTAAAAGGGCACTGATGGATTTCTTTTGTCCCTTTACTCTCTGTTATGGACCAACAGTGCTGAACTACAACCAAAAGTGCTGAACTACAGGTGGGAACACTTAAAGTAATTGGAGTATTTCTCCTCTTGAGGTTTCACAGCGTAATTGTGGTGTTCACACGCCAAATTCTCACATTGGAGTTGGTCCACCACATGTTATAGGCTATGTACTATCATGACATTTATACAAAAGGTGACATATCACGTTCAGTTTACATGTTTATCACCTGAATGTCACATAAGCAGGTGGAGGGATTGTGGCGGATTGAAGATCAGGGGACACAGCCAGAGATTGCAGAAAACAGCAGGAGCAAACACAGTGACACCAGGAACAAGACAGAAAATGCAGATGAACCAATAAAGAGCAGGGACAGGCACTGATTAACTAATGAAACACAGGTGACACAGGAAAAGGGCGGGAGAAAGACAAGGACAGGAAGTCTAAAGTAAAACATGACACACGAGGCTAAGATCTACAAAATAAAACAGGAAAAAACAAAAACCCAGACCATGACATCAGTCTGACTAGAACCTAAAGACAGCCTAACCCTTGCAACATAAAGAACTTTAAAGTTTCAACATATCCATGGTTTGCAGAACAACATTTATTCTAGCTTTTGGGTTGGTGTCTGACCAGGTCACACTCCATGTATTAAAATTCCCCATATGCGAGCGGCATTGACCTCCTATCTTGTCCCGGTTCTGACCAGCTCCCTGCATGCCGGTCCTTGTCCCTACAAAGGTAAGATTTACGACTGTGACCTCCACACTAATGTCTCCGTCCATGTGTCTCCTATCACTTGTATGGCGTCTTCCTTTTGCAGGCAGCCGACATCCATCAGCCTGCTGCGTCTCGACCTGCTGGCTTTAACCTTTCACTGAGACCTACTTAAACATCTTGACAGCCAAAATAAACCTGCGCCCTTGGCCTGTTGTAGCTGCTTTCACACAGAACTTTGAGAACTGACATGCATTTAGTAACCTTTTAAAATGCCACTTAAACAGTGTAATGCCTCCTTTAGATGAAGCAAAATGCCACAAGCTCAGCTACAAAAAAATCTCATTAAAAAACACTACATTCCTCACTCACATCCCTGCAGGATTCAAGGTTTCACAGGCATGAAGATGTTTACTGATTTGATGAGCTAGTGAGTAGGGAGGATATTCTTTGTTGGCCTGAAAAAACCCTCTTCAGCTTTGGATGCAATCTCTGGAGTGCTCACTGTCTCAAGTGTCAGAACAATCAATGGATGTAGCATCGGGTCCTCGCTGATGTCCTTTTGGATTATTAGCCATCCAAGGACACGCTCGTGCGTACCACGAAGTGTATCTCTTCAGACTTTGGTTCCAATTTTCTGATCGTTCAGATTGGGCTTGTGCTTGTTTGTCTGAAATCCTGAGTGTGTTTGTTTTTTTCTCAGCAGACATTTTTGAAAGATCAAACCTTTTCTGAAGTCTTCTACTATATTGTCTCTTTGACAGGAATTAAAATTTGGCGACATTTATTTTGTAGGGTATTGCCCTGACAACCCAACTTAATCATGGTTTATCTCCTGGAGTGCTGCATATATTTTTTCAATAAGCAGGTGCATAACCCATATGCAATTGACTTCTCTCTTCAGAATCAAGAGGCTGGGAAGAGAACCCGTACCACTAACTCCAGTGAAGCCATGGTTTTCTGCTGGAAAATGTTGGAATACCCCCTCTGGATTGTTGGTGAGCTCCTGCCCCTAGCGAAGAGTTTACAGGTCAACTTGATGGCCACCAACCCAACCATCAATCACAAAAGTAAAAAGTACAAAAACCTACAAAAGTGTCGTGTATTGGACGAGTTGGGAATGACACTCAAAAAAATCAGCTTTCTCACAAAGTCAACCTTTGTTTACGAGTGATGGGAAAATAGAGCGTGAGATGGACAGGCGGTTTGGTGCAGCATCAGCAGTAATGCAGACTTTGTGCTGGACAATCGTGGTGAAGAGGCCGCTGAGCCTGTAGGCAAAGCTTTAGATTCACAATTCAATCTATGTTCCAACCCTCACCTACACACAGAAAAATAATGGTTCTTAAATGATTCTTCAAAAGGCTCTCTGGTTCTTTAAAGAACCATCACCAATCGAAGAACCTTTTTATATAAGGGGATGGTTCTTCGCATACTTTATGTGGTTCTTTAAAGTACTAAAGGTTTTTTATTTTTTATTATGAGGGTTATTTGCTGGAATGTAATAGCATGAAATTAGGGCTGCAACTAACTATTTTCATTAATCGATTAACCTGCAGACTATTTTCTCAATTAAGACACAGAAATGCAGCAACTTCTTACATTTTACTTTTTTTGCTTAAAAATTACTGAGACAATTATTAAGTCCTATTATCAAAATAGTTGTCAATATATTTTCTGTTGATCAACTAATCGTTGTAGCTTCAAACACCTCTTGATTGTTTGGGGTGCTTGGCTGACTGATTGTGGAAACAAATAAATACAAAAAATGTCCAACAGATAAATAAATACAATAAATATCAAGCATGAATTTAATCTAATGTTTTCTTTGACTTAGATCTACTTGTTTATTGTCCAGTTACACTGATGATAATTTCAAAGAATTTCTGTCCCTTTTCTCTCTCACTCGAGAGGACACGTGTGTGCGCGCACACACACACACACACACACACACACACACACACACACACACACACACACACACCAAGGAGTTGAAAATGTCACAAAAAAGTAAAAAACGTTGGTTTATGTACCCCTTCATGCACATAGTTTAAAACCCATCAAACAGGTTAATAATAATGTTATGTTCATTTAGGTGTCTTTTTATTCAAGAGTTAAATATTAAGCCAACATTCAATCTGCCATCTAGTCTGAGATACGTTGCAAAGAGATTTTCTCCCCAACCTCATGACTATGGAGGGGCGGGAACTAAAACTCATTGAGGAGTGCGCACCGCCCGTACGATCCGCCCCTATGATCTGCGCACAGAGTTTCGACAGTGGATTGTGTGTGCAGGAGGCTGTTCCGTTTGTATAGATCTTACAGTGTTTTAACTTGAAACCCTGCAATGTCCATGTTTTGGACAAAATGTATAATGTGTCTTAATATCTGGCAATGAAATTAAAAAGAATGTCAATACAAAACGGCCAACAACTATGCTATCGTCCTTGTTTTTCAAAGTACCCATAATGATTTGATTTAAAATGCTCAAAGAACCATTTATTCTGAAAAATTACTGATGAACCATTTAAAATAGGTTCCTTACTGAACCAGATGGGTCCACAAATAACTTTCTTGAAAATGGTTCCTTAAAGAACCTATTTTTGCTAAAGTTCTTTGAAGCACCATTTATGGTCCCTAAGGAACCATTTTTGGTTCTTTGAGGAACCTCTGGGGGTTCTTTAAAGAACCTCTTACTAAAATGTTCTTTGTAGAACCAAAAATGGTTCTTCTTTGGCATCACTCCGAAGAACCATTTTTGGTTCCAATTAGTACCTTTATTTTTCTGTGTGTATGCTAATGAGCTGTTTTAATCAGAGTTAGATATCTTTGGTTCTCATGGCCGGTCTGTCAATCACTTTGGTCAAATTGAAATATTTCATCAACTATCGGATTGATTGCCAAGACATTTTGTACCAATATTCATTGTCCCCAGAGGATAAACAGTACTATTGTTGGTGATTCCCTTTGGTGACTCCTTCTAACGCCATTTGGAGGTTTGTTATTTTGAGTGGAATGTCCCTTCAGCCATTGGATGGATTCAGATCAGGTCCACCTCAAGAAGAACTGTCATTACTTTAGTGTTACTTTCCCTCTTTATCTGATGCCACCATCAGGTCATAGAAGTTGCTTAAAGACCAAAACAAAACACACCAGCTTCTCCTTAGAAGCTGATCTTGAGTCTCATCCCCAGGTGGTGAAATACTGACACTTTGGGCTGACATCTAAGGTCATACGTCTTCCCAAAGAATAGGTACTTGACAACCTAGAGATGAGACTCAACAATCAACTATCTTTCTCTAGGAAGTTACATTTTGTTGCTTTGAATGCTAGACTAAAATGGCAAACATTGTGAAATGTATACCTGCTAAACATCAGCAAGCACTGTAGCATTAGGTCAAGGCACCATTGCGTCACAGCACAGCCTCACGAAGCCGCTTTTAAATTTTATTTCCATTGACAAGTTTATGAGAGTATAAAATAAAATCGCTAAGATGCACACACCCACAACACTAATGCATCCACTTTGAGTCCACATGTAATGTAATATGTTTTTCGTGTACCTGTCAAGTCTAATCTCTCGTCTGCCCGTGTAACATATGAGTAGCCATCTATGCTGTCTGCCTCAGTATCGTTTAACAAGATAATGGGTCTCTGCGGAATTGTTCTGTGGTAAACATGGTAAAATACTGAGCTCTGCTGATGCTGTGATGCAGGTATAAATTTTAATGACAAAAGGAGCTGTATCGCAAAATTTGACAATACCTTGACCAATATGTTATGACAACCTTCATCTTTAATCAGTACCCATGTGCAGCTTTGAATGTGGAGTTGTTTTCAAGACTACATTAATACTATTCGTGCAAATTCCATCCAAGCCTGTTGATAGTTGCCAGACCTCCAGAGAATCCGTTAGCAATCACAATCACAGACCAGGGAAGCTGATAAACCAGAGCCTTAAGCAGGCAATTTTTCTATGCCCCGTTTGCACAAATGTGAGTACACATTACAGCAGTGAGAGACGAAACGAGTCGCAACAGCATAAAATTAACCAAATGAACTGAGATTCAACTCACGCCATTGTGACTCCATGACAATAACTGCACCAGCTGGCTGAGTCATTTTGAATTCAACCTCATATTTCCAGCAGAACACAAAAAACACAAGCTCCACTAAAGATACGAGGGATGAGTAAGCACATAACTCAACAGAATACAAAAGGATGAGAGGGGGAATACGTCAAACGGACGGCCTGTGGCTTGTTATTGAAACTGTGCCACTGGCAGAAAGCTCCTTGCAAATTCATGCAGACATATGGTCGGGGGGAACTGGGGTATCGCTTTGTGTGTGACTGTGAATGCACGTGTGTTGGGGTTGGATAGGCACAGTGCAATGCTGGCTTGACTCGGTTTAGCCTGCCACCGGAATTCCGATGGATCAGCCTAGAAAATAAATCTAAAAACAGACCTCTTATGTGTTGTGGAAAAATGATAACAAGATGGCACGATTGTTTGTTTGATGCTAAAAATGGCAATACTGCATATCAACCTGGTAACAGGATTCTGACGATTGTGTTTTATGTGTCTAAGTCCAAATGTGTGCATGTGCCTGTTCCATATGAGCTTTTGCCGAGGTGTTTGAGTATGTGTGGGTTTGTGTAAATGCGGACCAAGGTGCACTTCAGGTATATTGGGTGAACATGGGCCATTACAATCGACCAACACAGATGCTAAAGAATGGCATCGTGGGAAGTTTGGGATCCTGTGTTCTTGGAGCGAGCATGGGTCAAGAAGCTTTACTTGTTTTCTTCTTCTGACTAAGTTTTTTACATCTTTGTGTGACTTTTGCCTTTATTGAGATTGCTAAATAATAACTAAATAGAACCCTGACAGCAACAGGAACAAACAACATGATAAAGAAGCCGCAGGAGATGCAGTAACCAAAAAGTTCGACCCGGTTTCCATCCATTTGATTATCTTTACAATATCAGCATGTGGCAGCTACATTACAGTGACACCGACAATATTAAATTGGCAGTGCTGCAGCTGAATTCATAAACCTTAGATGTTGGGAAGTCTTTGAACACACCAACAAGGGAGAGTTTCCAAAACAAGTCTGTTTGCAAATGTAATTTTGTCCAAAAATATAAACCAGTGTGATGGAATGGGTTGTATTGATGCGATACAGACTATAAACTATAACCAGTGGCTGTGAACAGATGCAGTACTATAACATGTAAAGCCGTCCCAATGCATGTGTCCCTTAAGGTTGCTGCTGCAGCCCTCTCTCTGTCAGCCTGTCTCGGCTCTCTGTATTAAACTGTAAAGGCACCGCAGGGTGCTGACGGAGCTTAAACCTTTTAGCTGACTCAATGTTTCACAGCTAGACCCACTTTGCCAAACGCCAGACAGATGTATCCTCTCCCTGCACGGTTTGTTATCACCTGACCAAAGCAAAACTGCACTTGGACCCATAAAAACCAGGGAACGATAACAGAGAGAGCGATGGCGGGGACTCGGTTTTTACGAGTGATGTTTCTACTGTGGGGGTTGTTGAAACATCACACAAGAAAAACGCAGTGCAGGCCAGTGCTCTCAAACACTGGAACATGTCTTTTCAAGTTTTTCATGTCTGCGATCTGGTTCCATCTGTTGTATTTGGCCATACCAAATTAAATACTGTAGTCTTTGGTAATAAAAAGGCACCAAGTGTATCAACTGTTGAATCACTTTTAATCATTTGTATACATTTCATACCAGGGCCTGTTTTTATCAAGCTACTCGTATGACTGGAGAGTTATTTATGAACATTCATAATGCATTATGTGCTTCTCAAATGGTCCCATTTATTGGCTCTGGAAGTAGTTCTCCTGATTTTGCTGTGTTTGAGCGTTTAAGTCGTAATGTGGAACCAAATGGATGCTACAAAGAACAGTGTCAACAAACAACAAGTTGATAGCTGTTCGAAGTTTGAAACTTTATGCTACGAAGTGATTTGTCCTAGACTTGTTGCTGCACCAGTACATTCCCCAATACCACGGAAATGTTGCTTTATCTGACTTGTTTTCAGAGTCAGTGGTAAAAATACATATACATTTTCTAACTAATCTAGGTCACTTTACGTGGACAACAACTAACTAACTTGTTATGTGTAAATTGTAATGTTCTATTAGGTTGTTAGGTTAAACTTTTTTTGCAGTACGCAAAATAATACGTTGCCTGACATCAACAAACCTTTACTTCCATCCAATGTGTTTCTGTGTGTGTGTTCGTAGATTTCTGCATTTTTCCTGTCTGCAACTTATTGTACCACCTCCAAATGGACTGTAACTTTGACCAAGCGAATGACAACTCCTCAAGAGCCACCAGAGTAACTCTTGGCAATGTACATTTCTGCAAACTATGGATATATGTTAAAACTTTACAAGTCATTGTTGCAACTTGAGTAACAAGTGTCTTCAGGTACAGTTTTCTATCTAATGTTGTGACAATGCTATGCTATTGCTCTGGTTAGGTTAAGGCACATAAAACACTGGGTTAGTGTTAGGAAAAATCATGAGGTCACATGGCGTCACATGGTCTTGACTGAGAATTAGGGAAAATTCTGAAAAAATCTTTGGGAAAAAGACGTTCACATTTGGGGAGCTGTCTTGCTGTCCATTTTCGTACAGTCAGTGTTTACAATGGATTTCCTTCTCCGAGATGCTTGACCAATATGGGCCCTGAACCAGGCGTGTATTCCACTACAGCAGACCACATTGTGCACCAAGTTAAAAAAACACGAAGGTGCTAGCATACCTAGTGATCTTATAGTTTGAGTGGAATTTCTCATTAATCTTTCAGTTTTATGCAAGTTTTCAAAGTTTTCAGCCTTGTTGCTTAATTCTACAAAATCTTTGTAGATGTGTAAGTGATGTTTTACAAGCAGTTGAAGTTAAAATGATAAAATATGTATGTGGAAAGCTGCACATGGGAATACTAAAAAAAAAAAAAAAAAAATCAGTCCCGGTGGCTGTTTCCTCTCTTTAATTTCCAATGAAACATTCAGAGAAAACAGTCAAGTGGACTTCTTTCATCTGCTGATTTAATTTTAAGATCTTTATCATCAGCTAACAGGTCATAAAATGATTCACAAGCTATCTTCTCTCTATAAAACGGGCTTACAAAGCAAAAAGGCAGTCCACTTAAACTGCAGTCCATCACGGCACACATTAGTGGTAAAAAGCAGCAGCAAATTGCCAACAAGTTACCTCTAAAGATCCACATATGGGTAAATATAATGAGAATAATTTAATTAAACCTTCTCCGGCTGAACTTTCTCTTTGCTCCACTGTTGCCTTTGCTTTCCGTGTGGTCGATGCTCACGATCGATGACAAGCTGTCATTTTTATCTCTCTCCCTGCACGCTCTCATCGCGCTCCCTCCCCCCTTTTCGCTGGCCTGTTTGTGAACTTGATGGGAATCATTTCTGCCTTTTGATTGATGACAGTGAATGACGCGCCAAATTAGCGCTAAAGGCCAAACAGCCACGGGGATTTCCAATCAAACTGCAGACTAAATGCAGTGTCCTCATCCTTAGCTGACTTCTCCTGAGCACGCTGCCCTTGAATGCGCCTATGGATCGACGTCTCACCCACAGAATGGACGGGGATGTTATAATGTTGACAATTTCCTTTACAGGAAATGGTGCCATTAGCTTCATGGCAACAAGCTGAAGGGCAAACGGTGCATTTCAGTTCAGTAAATACAAGGCCTTATGCATTTATCTATGGCCACAGTTACATTTTAAACTCATCATCACTTGTGCTTTCACACATACTGCATAATTGCACACAGACATCAGAGGATGGGGATGATGAGGAGGATTCAGACAGGACTAAAACACACAGTCCTCCTGGTAGATGCTGAACGCTGCCATGGAGACAGAAGCTCAAAGTATTGCTCAAATGTAAAAAAAAAAACAAGAAGAAAACATCAGAATAAATGTGTTGGTTTGTAAACACCTCGACAGCGTCTGATGTCAGGGGTTGCTATCTTTGTCTCCTCATCTTTGGGATGAGTCCAGCACTACTTTTTCCCTAAAAGGCTGAGTGCCTGTTCACATACAGCAAATGTCTCTTCTCAGATGGTAGCTTTTACAAAATTGCAGAGAGAAAATGCACTGATGTTCATCTTGTTCAATCACCACAGAATCACAGGCTGCTCATGGCTGCTGCCGGACAACCTCTGAAAGCCCTTGGAAATGTAATTCGTATTTCTCGACAACACTCTTACCTATTATTTTTATGAAAAGTCAAGCACTCAAAGATTCACCTAATGTTCTTCATCAGGACTGTTAGGGTGTGGTTGAATCAGATCTGATCAGATCAGGCGGTAGTCTGGCAACACATCCAGGGTTAGGGTCAGGGTTCTTAACATATCTCAACTCAGATATCGACAAACCCAATTGGTGCCCAGAAGAATGAACCCTGCCCACTTCAGGTCAGTGAGAAGTGCACAGAAAAAAAAAAAAATATCAGAAAATCTTTAATTCAAAACCAAAACTGTTTAGTGTTCATGTAAAGCTGTTTTCACCGGTGGAACTTCCCCTTGGGACTAGGAACCTTTGGAGGAACTCAGTACATTTCCACTGCAGGTACCAGGGTGAATTCAGCTTCAAGGACATTATTTTACTCCCAAAGAAGTCCCTGCTCATGAGTAGTACCACAGAACTTCCTTAAGCATTTAGAATAGGAATGTCCGCCCCTATAGAGATGGCAGTTGTATGGCACATACTATGCCTCTCACTCCCAAAAGCCATTTGTCTGTTTCATCACGGTACGCATATCAGCCAATCTCGTTGCTCTGACATGAGTTCTGAGTTGAGATTCGAAGTGAAGCAAAAACAGCTTGACTTCCCGGTGATAAAGAAAACAACTGATCTTTCATGTTGTTGGGCCCATAGAGCGTGCACAGCAGAGACTTCCGCCGAGAAAGCTGGCTAACTTCCTGTTTAGGGCCCGTTTAACTAGAAGGGGGATAAAACAATTTAATCGTGCAGCTCTTCTAGACATTCCAAATTTCATTGGACCAAATGGCTCAAATTCTGACAGTGAAGCAGAAACGTGTTTTGGCCCTAGTGCATCACGGGACAATGCAATTACACGGCTTGGCCACTACAAAAGTTGGTTTCAAAGCCTGACACTTGTCCTGGGGGCTTCGACGTGGATTAGTTGAGTGCTCTTGGCATTTCAATTTCATCGTTTTCAGACTAGTTGGAAACTGAAAAGTAGTTCCTGAAACTAAAAGTTCCAACTACATTGGGTTAAAACGCAGCTTAAGACAATATTGCTCTTCGTAAGAAGCTGATGCTGATGCTGAAGCTGAGAAAAATCATGGCCTTTCCATAAATATAATCAAATGTTCAGAAGCTGAGGTAGTTTCTCAATCGCTCTATGACTATCATTATTGTTATTACTAAGACATGTAGGTTTTGCATTCTTGCTTATTGCAGCACTAAAGCTAATTGTTGACATGTTTCTCCATTCATTAACTTAGTGGCCTTCCCACACCAGAAAAACAACCATGTTGGTGGACTGTGAAAGCAACTTATTAAAATCAATATTGTTCTTAGGTCAACCACAAATGTCATTAGCTATTATTAATGGCAGCAAAGGAGGAAGTCAGGGTAAGTGTATAAAGGGCTTGAATGGTGTGTGAAGAATGCTTCAAGTTTGAGTCACCTCATAGTCCTCATACCCACAAAATACATCATCGTTCAAGGTCTGATCAATGCTTCTGTTACGTCTGGGCTTCTACAGACTTGAGTCCTCTCTAACACTCTGCATAGTGCCTACCGCCTTGATACTTCTTGAGTTTCTCTAATTTCAGACATTTGAAGTTAAAGGCAGATGTAAAACATTGTTAATACAGTACAATGTATTTTCATCTGCTTTGTATCAGTGCCTATTATGCAACACTGTCAGCAGTCTATTTAGATTTTCTTTATTGGAACCTAACAAGGTAACAAGAGTGAGTTTGACCTCGCAGTGATGACAAGAGCTGTGAAGCAGGCTCTCGGCTACATTTAAACACACAATACACGGGGAAAACTTCACAGAGAGCGCCTGCAGCTGTCAGGAATAGCAATGCCAGTAAAACGGTCACAACATAAAGCTTATTCGTGATGAATGGGCAATTTTTAGCATCAAATTCAATATAAACTGAGCAAACACATCATACGCTAAGAAAATGTAACACTTACCCTCCTTTAACATCTATCAAACAACACGCTTAGCCAGTGCTAATGGGAATTGATTGTCTGGTGCAAAGTTAGCAGTAAATTTGCAACATCCAGTTAGATTTTCAAAATAAAGCTTGCTGACAAACAGATCATATAATACGAAAATATTATGAATTTTGGGCTGTTTTCAAATGGTCACTATTTGGTTGGGTTTTGGCTCAAAAACATACTTTTTAAACTTTCGGCACCAAGACTACTTTGCAAGGTTTAGGATCTAAAGATATTTGGTTAGGTTTAGGAAAAGAACATACCTTGGATTGAAAAAAAAAAGTTCTGTAAGTGACATAACTCCCTTCATGTTATTCGAGTGACATAAGTACGTCACCTACACACTGTAATGTAAGTTACATCCCATTATGTACGTTAAGTTGTCTAGGTTACATAACTTAAAATATATCACTTGATTAGGATGTGAATCCCAGTCTCCAGAGGGAACGTCCAGTGTACAACCCATCCAACCACCCAAACCCTCCCCCACCCTGGACTTTTTTTCGCTCTTTAAACTACTGTATTCGATGGGCACTTCAAGGAATGATGCTTGAGGACTAACTATAGCATCAAACCTTGAAGTCTGGCCCCGCTGACCAGGCTGCTGTATTTGATGGATTTGGGATATAACACTGTATAACAACAAGGACAATCTATTCATCCATGTGGAAACACACTATAATAACCATCATTAATAAATGGTTAGTTAGCTTCAGTTAATAGTTATTTCACTATTAACAAACAATTACATGCTTTATAAACCATTTATTAAAAATGTGTTTATTGTGAAGTCACAACTGATGTTTATATACCTTTACAATTGCTTGGTGAATAGTAGATAAAGCATTGCATTGTTTGTTAGTGTGTTCGTGTTACCCAGTACGATTCCGTACATTTGGTTTGAAAATGTTGGTTGATTTTCCGAACTAATTTTTTTACAGGTACACCGGTGAGGTCTGAGGTCTCAAGGACAGCCAACGTCAGGCGAGGGCAACCTCCAATCCTCAAATAAACCGTGTGCACCAAGATGGCGTTTCCCCCTCATCATCAGCCCCAGATGTCAGAGACCGGCAAAAGTGTCTAAACATGTGGGATGAAATGAGAGATGCTAATGATATTAACCAGAGGGTGTCATTACCTATTCCAAAAGCCAAACCTCTAAACCTCAACATCTGCCGTTGACTATTAGAAAACTGTAACAGTGCATGAACTTTACACAGCAGGATTAGATGGGAGGAGCGAATTATTCACAGTGAGCCAGAGGGCGCCATGTTTGCGCTTAACTCGAGTGGATGAGCTGCTTCCTCAGGTATAATTTATTCACCGAGACACTGCAATTTGGAGCAGTGAAGAAAGATTTAAATAAGGTTCAATCGTCGCAAATGTTCTAGCGTTGGGTACTGCTTTTTGTTGGAGGGCAGAAAGGGCTCGATTGCTGCTTCTAAAGACATGCGTTTTCTTTTTACACGCTCCCTCCCATTCTTTTCATGCAAATCCTGGGCTCACAGGTCAAATGCGTCGTCCAAGCATCGAACTGCCTAAGTGTTGGACAGATTGCATAAGTATATATGGTTTGAACGTGGGATCTTTACCGGGACTGTGCAGTCTAGATCCAACTAATTTCATAATACATCAGGATCAAACGGGTGTGAACCTATGTGCACACAAGGCCAGCTTTGGAATTCATTTGCTGCCACATTTACCCCCCAATACACACACGCGCTGTCGACACATATCAGTAATTACCGAATACATTAGAAAGATCAGAAGACTCTCCATGATCCTCGGTGAGTCCGGGCCAGCTGTTTGCGCTCCGAGCGTTCTTTGGTCTCTGCATAATCATCAGAGCGCCTTTGCATAGGCGGCTGCTGAGGCTGCACTTCCCTGTGATGAGCGGGCGGGAGGTGAGGAATTTTTTTCGTCTTTTTCGTCTTTTATGATTGTTTTTTTTTTCCTCCTCTTTTAAGCTCGCCTGCGAAACCCCCCCCTCCCCAACCCGCCCCAGCGCCCTGAGGTGAAGTGGTTATTAGCTGGGATGTGCCAGGAGTTCAGAACTGCTGCCAGCCAGAGTCTATAGAATAAAGAGCTGGGACTGCAGTTTTTTTTTTTTTTTTACAGCACCAAAAAAAGGATCATCTGACACTTCATCTAAAAAAGAAGATAAGGCTGCAGCATCACTACTGGGGATGAATCGCATCTCCACGTAGATAGGAATGAAACACTTAATTACCCCTTAACTGAAAGAGGATCAACAGATATTTTACTTATGTTTCAGACCGGAGGGAAAACCGTCGGAAAGATTATCAAACCATAGCACGATATCATAGGCCTTTATTTTTGTCAGTGTAACAAATAGATAAAAGCCCATCCTCAGAGGGCTCAGTATGTTTACAGCACAGGACTAAAAGCCTTATTTGACTTTGAAACTATAACTCCGCTGTCAGATCATCTCCCCCGTCAACTAAATGCTGACTAAATCATACAAGTGTCTGTTTTCGAGAAGGGCGGAATTGAGTGATAGCGCTGTTTAGCCTGTTATTGAAAACGGGGCAGTTGAAATACTGTGGGATGAACAGCTTGGATGGAGGGCAGTATGGCAGAATTATCGGTGCTATTATAGGGCCCCATAGTCGGTAATGGCTATTCTGACTGTAATGGCTCAGATGGTTGATAGGGTAAGAGGAAAAATGGCCGGCGTTTCATATTGTGCATCACAGATTGTCATCATCATTGGGCTTTCATTGCAAACGAGTGTCAGGATAAGTCTGTTTGCTGTATTTTCTAATACACACAGATCTTCTCTACAACTCCAAATATTTGAGTAGTAGTCTGTATTTACTGACATGGTCGCAGTTTCCGTAGTTACTGAATATATACATTTACCAAAAATGTGGTATTATTACAGCAGTGTACTGTGTTTTCATGTTAACCCAACCATATTGTTTGCAGGCCTGTTAGTCTGTTGTAAGTATTTGAGCATATTGGCCATTTAGCCTGTTAGCCCTTTGTTAGCATCTGTGCATTGTTTGACCAGTTTGCACGCCTCGACGTTGAGAGAACGGCACGCGCACTCCAAAACACAATGTGACCTTGAACCCATCTATACATTGAAACAGTCTATCAAATGTCTCCTTTAAGGTAAGGCAACTACTTACTTTACGGTATGTGGCATTTCCTCCGTCACGGACACAAAAGACTTGCTTTGGGGGGAGTTTGGTTTGTAAGTCTGGATCAATGCATACTCGGTGTTGGAGGGCCATTCCTCCTTAAGGCGAGCTGTTTCGGAACAACACTTAATGGGGCGGTCCCTCCACACTAACACACAAACGCAGTGTGAGTGGGTTGAGGGAGTGTGCAGAGGCTAGATTGGAATTGGGCCAGAGAGTCAGAGCAGCCATTACGTAAAACTGCGAGGCAAAACCCAGGGAAAAATATTCTATTTAGTGCTGATTCACAATTCCTTAATTAAAAGCAGGGCCATTTAGAAACACTATGGTCATGAGTCAAAGTCCTCCTGATTCATCAGGCCACTCAAGAAAATTCTGACTAAATACCAGAAAATAAAGTTTCCCAACTATTTGGATCATTACATCTTATTCACTCAGTTCACTGTTCAGTTACCAGCCTTTAAAATACCCACCCAACAAAACAAGTTTACCCCTGCTCCTTAAAGTCACTTTTGCTTCATCATGGTAAGCATTGTTTTTTATTTTTGTCAACTTTGGTATATCATATTTTATATGTTACATTTTAATATGTTATGATTTTGTACAGCTGCTATCTTGGCAGGTATCTCTTGTGAAAGAGATTTGATCTCAATGGAACTTCATGGTAAAAATAAAGATGGGATAAATAATACGGGGAAAAAGCTATTTTAACATATCTTAAAGAAACACAACAAGTTTACATCACATCTTTTTTCTTCAAAAAACTAAAAACCTATGAGGGGTCTCTGAGGTTTGACCGCCAATCATTGCAGATTGGGAGGTGACCTGGACTAAAGCGTCAAGTCAGGAGTCTGAAATTGTCTGAAAATGAAAAGTAGTACATCATATTAAAGGAGACATACAGTATTATGCTCATTTTCAGGTTCACAGGTTGATTTTGTGACAGTGTGATGTCACAAAGTCACAGAATTAAAGGCGGGACTTGTGACGAGGCGTTTCAGGAACACGAAAACAAGGAAAAAGGAGGTTCTGTTTGACTTCACAGTAAAATTTGGTCTTTAGATAAGCCAGACTGAAACTTCAGGCTCTCATGATTCTAATAATGTATAACTCTTGATGCCGACTGCTAGAATATGGTAGAAAAAAATAAAAAAATATGGGGGAGGTCAAGTGCCATCAAAACTTCTAGGGTTACGAGTTCTTTGGAGGTTGTTGTGTATTGATTTCTTTTTTTGGACAAAATGCGTCCTTGTGCATACCATTTTGGAGCTTGTTTGTGAAGTATAAAAGTGTAACAATCTTTCAGCGGCGCGGCATTTTTTAACTTTCCACTCTGAGGCACCTGAGCCACAGTAGTGCATCCTGGGATAGCGTGACCTTCAAGCAAAGTGATGCAGAAGGTGATGGCAGCTCCTTGAAGCCCGGTAAGAGAGGCAATTCGTGACCGAGTCTTTGACTAAGCCCCATTAAGCACTAACACTTCCCCACACGTTTCGCGAGCACACACACACACTCGCATCGCTTCCTTCCCTCCCCTTCCTTCCTCCCTCCGCCATCCCTTCGTACTTTTTCACAGTTAACACCCATTCTTCTCCCCCTGCGCCCTTCCACAGCTCGAGTTCAGCTCATTTATGTCCCCTGTGATGAATGTGTCACACTGGCAACACTTAAGAGGGAACACACATATACACACAAACACGCGCGCGCACACACACACATATGTGGACGCGTAAACACATCCACCCACACACAACGTGCACGCACTCCGTTGTCAGCTAGCCACAGTGTGATCTGATAAATGGTTTTTGGTGCAGGTGCTTTTTTCATTAATACACCCTCACAAACCTAGCCTGGTGGTAGCCTACAGCTATCAAGCATATTACAAAGAAAATAGACAGAAGCAAAGAAAAGAAGGGCGTGAAGTAAAAAGAATGAGTGGGATACAATTGAAAAAGAAGTCACTTTCCGTTCGAGAACCCCAGGTGTTTCTGTACCGAGCCATTATTCGGGATAAATTCTTCCTTTAACCTCAAAGTTAACTGTTTTATTTTTCTCATTGGGTGTATTGATTTCCCGAAAAGGGAATATCTCTATTGAGCAATGTGTCACTTAAAATGATGCATGAAAGGATCATAGGTCCCCAGTTTGCCATTTCGCACAACCATCCATTTGTGTTTCGCCTCTTGCAAATATCGGTATTGGCATTTCGGAATGAATCGGCCTCTGCGATCCGTCAGCCGTTCTTTAGTGTTCATCATTTCCGAGTTCATCGCCGCAATTCAGAAGAGAAGCAGAGAGCGGGGATTAGGGAATTAGTGTTTCATTATCAGCCTCGAAAAAGGTGGGAACAAACACAACATCAGACGTATTATGAAGGAGGCAGAGCTATGGAAGCAGCCTTGAATACTAGACAAGTGGAGCTAAAAAGTCATTATGTTACTAATATAGACTGTTCACCAGGCCTTCACAGTAAATTCTCACAATAAATTGAATTAATAAACTATATCATAATAAGGTATTTTCATGGAGGATCCATCCAGCACATTTACAGGTATTTACTGGCTATTCAGAGCAATTGCAATACCTGTAAGTTAATTGTATCCTGCCTATACTTAGTCTCTACAATTTGTGCTTTTTGGTGTTACAGCCTTACAACAGAAACATGTTCAAAATACTCAATATCATAATAGGAAACTAGGATATTATTTCTCTCTCCCATGCGACCCCCTCTTCTGTGACCTCCACTGGCTTCCTGTTGGGGCCTGCAACCGATTGAAGACGATGGTGCTGGCCTTCAAGGCCATCGACGGAACTGCACCCATCTACTTCCAAACAACGGTCAGACCAAACGCCCCAGCGTGAGCACTTCACTCCACTGCATCAGCTGGCCGGCTGGTACCGCCATCGCTGAGAGCAAACAAAGGTTGATCAGCGAAGTCACGACTCTTCTCTGGTCTGGCGACCTCAGTGGTGGAACAAACTCCCGACCAATGTCAGGAAGACTTCACCTCGACCCTGCATAGCATGAGTCCCTCCCGCCATGCCATTACACAATCATATACATATACAGAGCTTGTAGAAAGGTGCAGAATAAAAGTATCTCTTTTTGCCATTGGAATCACGTGCTAGCTGTGTTTTGTCAGCGATCAGTCACCAGGATTGGTAGTTAATTTGTGGAAAAAGACCTAAGAATTCTGCAATCTGTACTGCCCTAATGTTAGGTTACTAGCATTAGCAAGGTTAACGTTAGCTAGCACCAACTATGGCAAAGTTAGCAAGTGTTGGCAACATTAGCTGGCGTAAGAAACATTAGCCAGTGCACAAACTGGCAACCACTTGAGGGGGCGGATGATTCGAACGACAGCAGTGCTGTAACGTGAGTGCAATTGAATCACCTAAAGCATCATAATATTAGCATTGTCATTGTTAGCAAGTTAATAGGATGATGCTCGTGTTTTCGGCCAACACCACCAGAGTGTGGCCTCACATGGATGATACCGTGACCGTGTGGGCTGCCGTTGCTTCCTCCACAGCATACCTGCTTCTGTATGAAAAGTCAGAACCTTGACTTTTCATACAGAAGCAGGTATGCTGTGGAGATAAAAAGCATTATTTTGTTCTAGTCGGTAAAGCCAAATGAGCAATCACTTTGAACAGGAATACTGCGATGAAATGAATTCTAATGGCATTCATGATCTCAGGTCAACACCGCCTACATCCACTGGTATATCATCTTTTAGCCATAGGTTAGAAGCAGGGTTACAAACAAAATATGGGCATATAGTGTTGGAATGTTTTATCTCGAGAACTGCCCGGCCTCTTATGTTTGTATAACTAACACTCTAGTCGGCTGCATGAGCTACTTAGAAGTCCAAGGGTGTTCTTTGACGAGAGTCAGTGCTGCTTTGGATCAGGGGCAGCCAAGCTGACACGTTATGCCTTTATCTCCCACAAGGAATTTACGGCACAAGTTGACATATCCCACAGGGTGCAGAACCCAGGACCTTTAAGGTATTTCAATGTCTCTCAGCTGGCTGGAGGACAGGTGGAACTCCCCCAGGAGGGAGACCGGAAAGGCAACGTGTGGCCTGCTCTCCTAGACCTGCTGCCACCGTGACCCTCCCAAAAGGAGTGTAAAAAACTGGCTAGCGGACCAGATGTTGTCAGCAATGCATGAGATGGAAAATAGGAACCCCCACCATTATTCTAATAGGGGGAATTTTAATGGGTTTTCAGGTTTTATGATATAAAACACCTTTTGTAATTTAGGGTTAAGGTTCTTGGGTTTAATTCAAATCAATCTGGTTGCATTCAGTGATGCCTTTCTCACAGTCGGCCTTACTTGCAAGCACTTTCTTCTTTATCTTTACTGTGTAGCTGCTGCAATTGCCCAGTCTTTTGTTTTTTTTAGAGTGCTGCTTCTCTCTGTGGTCTTCATGCTCAAAATAAGACATGGTATACAGCCAGACATTGGACTATCTGAAGCTTTTAAGCTGTCGTCCATTCATCCTCAAGTGCTTTTTCGATGATTGATGCCGCGTATGGAGTATGGACCTTTTATCTACAATAAGAGACAATGTGGGGAAAGATAACTGTGATTAAAAATGCCATTCCCTCCAAGACGCCTTTTGCCTCGCTCCAGACATTTGTCTTGTTATATTTTCAGCAAAACCCAAGTTAACAAGCCAGGCAGGCGGTTCATGGGCCCGATAAGTAACACACATACAGTTAGTTAATGCTCTGAAACCACTGACCATCTGATGTTGTACGAAATAAACTGAATTTGCTAGCCACTGCTTTGTCTTATCTGTGATTTGAGCACTCCCCCACATTACTTCATGACTCCATGCCTTATTTTGTGTCATGAGTCCAGCACATGACGTTGAGGTCACACCACTATCTGTCTCATTACTTTTTATAGTCAAGGTATTTGCTATCACCACATCTGGGCCCATGATAGAGAGAAAGCCAATGCTAGCCTGACCCTCTCTTTGTATAATGCACACGAGTCTGCAGGAGCCTAATGACTCAGCAGATAAATTTAATCAAAAGGTAACTTCCAGTGGAAAGACCTGTAAGCTTGTCGAGTGAATAAATTAATGTCAGTGCTAACGTTAGCAAGTTTGGCTGACTCGGGAACCAGTTAGCCTAGCTTGCTAGCTTCTACTTTCTATGTATATACAAACTTCACAGCCTGTTGAATGAATGAGTGAATGTCAGCGCTTACGTTAGCAAGTTAGGATGACTTTGAAGCCAGTTAGCTTAGCTTTCTAGCGTCCACTTTCGTAGAATACAAACTAACAAGCTTTGTAGAATACCATGTTAAGCTATTAATTTTACTTGAGTTAAAGTGATATTAAATGTACTTAATTATTAAAGTAATTTTCTGGCAATAAATATATTTCAGTATCAAAAGTACAGATAAAAATATCTGTATGCTGTACAGTGCGAGCATTTTACTCGCATATGCGCCGAAAAATAGATTGTACGAGTGGAAAAAATAAAAAGGGAGCAGGGGTGCGAGTAGGATTTCAACCCTTTCATTCGCTTTTTGCTCCTAAAATAAATCCATACAAAGTGGATCAAAGTAGAGTACAATTTTCGCGCATCTGTATACAAATCGACATTTTCACACCTGCAAAACACAGAACTGTCATGATGACACGCGATGACGTCGCCCAGCTCGTTGCGGCGACTTTACATTGAATGTCAATACAAGTCGCGCGACTTGTGGCGCGGCTCCCGGCCAGCCCCGAGTAGTAGTCCCCTAATTTCAGTTCAGACTGATAGTACTCCACCCCAGAGAGTCACTCATATAAAACCAGGAAGTTCTGATGTGGAATTTCAAAATGAAAGCCCTCTAAAATATCAAATATTTTCAATATTTCCATATGAATTCAGATTTATATTAAAAAGAAACTACCTGTTTCCACAGCCCTATTTCAGTTCAGATTGATAGTACTCCACCTTAGAGAGTCACTCATGTTATATCAGGAAGTTCTGATGTGGACTTTCAAAATTAAAGCCCTCTGAATCATCAGAGGCTCAATATATTGTGTTTCTTTTCATGCTGGACTAATTATTCACACAGATGAAATGTCATGGCCTCCATCTTCGAAGGCTTCAATGTGATCAGAATTAGGATGGTAAAATTAATTAAGTAAATCATCAACGAATTAATTCCTTAAATGTCCAATTAATTAATTAACTAATCGTTATATTAATTAATCAATCAATTAACAGACTGACTGACTGACTGAATGAATTCATGTGAACTTGCAAATTATGTTCATCGGTCGGTGCTTTTATTTTGAATTCTGTTCTTTTACTGCATTACCGTAATATCTAATATATTCAGGCTCCACTAAAACAACTGGGGGCTAGTTTGACCGGGGTTTTCGGAGTGGCGGCGGGCTTGACTGCAGCCTACAAAAGGATGTGGGACAGGGATGTTCTCTGTGTTTAATTGAGGGTTGCAGTAGGCCTTATGATGGCATGGGTGTTTATAAGTGTGTGTTACTGTGTACGTGATTTTAGTGTTAATAATAAAATTGTGTCATTTAAAAAATTTCATAGTGCTCCTAAATTTTTTCTGAGCTCCTACATTTTTTCATTTAGGAGCACCTGTGCTCCTAGTGAAAAAGCTAAGCGTACAGCCCTGATATGTCTGTATAAACTTGTATAACCTGGTCGATTATCAGATTTGATATTCAAAATTGATTTTTTTTTTTTATCATCAAATAAATGTAGTGCAGTAATCATACAATAAATGCCTCCAAAGTGTAGTGGAGTGAAAATAGCAGAAAATGCAAATGCTAAAGTAAAAGTACAGGTACCTCTAAATTGTGCTTAAATACAATAGTTGAGTAAATGTATATAGTTACAAATTACATTATTGGTGAATATTAATTGAGGGCAGCTGTGGCTTAGAAGGTAGAGTGGGTCATCCACCAATCAGAACTTAAAAGGTTTGATCCCTGTGTCCATTTGTCGATGCTATTGGGCAAGGTACAGCACCAACAAATTGCTTCCAATGGCTGTTCCATCGATGTGTGAATGGCTGAGCATAAATGCATTATGGGGTTTCGCTCCTGATGAGCATCTCGACTCTTTTCACGGCAGCCATCAGTGTATAAATGTGCAGGTGAATTGATGAATGTGGCAAGTGTTGTGAAGTGCTTTGAGTGGTCAGTAGACCAGAAAAGCTCTGTATGAAAGGAACATTTATCGATGTCGAAAAAGGCCAGACAAAGTTTGAAATTGCTAATGGTTGAAACCAACACCATGGGATTGTTGAAAAGGGGCAAAACGCATCATATCAACATCTGAAGGGTAAACAGCGTGACGCGCTAAAGTGCTCAGCAGACGTTGACGAAATATTTCAGTCGGTAGCTGCCCATCATGAAAACTCTGGAATGAATTATGTACAATAGCTGCGGTATCATTAGAGTTTCTGCTTAATCCATAATAAGTGAGAAGAATTCAATTTTCCGTTTGACTTTAAGGATGCAAATGAGTCACTCGGTTACCTTGGGTTGTAATTTTCTAAAAACTGACTTTCAAGGGTGAATTTGATCCTCTTTACATTTCACTGTCTGAGATAAATAACAGAGTTTATGATCCAACAACAGCCCTGAGGCAGCATTAAACCTTGTGTTAACACATTACTTTTGACTGACAGAGCTCTTGGCAGAATGCCGCTGTTATATAACCTCTGATTGGCGGAGCTCAGAACCATGGTCTTGATCCACACAGTAGCTGAAACGTGACCAGTGTGTCAGGAGAATGGCTGCAAACACATTGACGGAACGTGGCTTCAGGCTCCAGCGCTGGACGGAAACAAAATCGTTTCTTATCGATGGTTCTTATCAAATTTGACATTTTTAGCATCTAATTCTTCAGCTAATTCTTATTCAAGGAAACAACAGGTGGGCATAATTGTAGTAAGATTCATTTGAGCTGCTTACCACAGACAAGCAGTGCTGGCCAATAAGCCGCCAGTCTGCCAGAACAATAGGGAAGGTGGCGGAGCTCAAGGACATTTGTCTCCTCGCTGGATAACAGGGCGTTTCATATTAATATTTTTTTTCAATACAGATTTCCCAAACTGACGTGCACATTCACAGCAGCTACCTGCCAGCGACAATCTCCCCTTATCAGCACTGCAGAGAATGGAACTATTGTACATCAACCGTGACAAATGAACTACACACTGAAACATTATCGGCACACTGTCATAAGGCTGAATGACTGCGGTCTATCAACACTCTCTGTAAAGCACGCGGGAATATGTTCATTATGTGGATTTTTTTTTTCTTTAAATCATAAAAGAGGGCTGATGAAAATGTTATCATAATGGCTTCGAGGAAATAGTATGCTGTATTTCTTTTCTTGGAAAGGCAATTACCTGTGGCTCATGTTAATTGTATCCTGCCAGAAGTTCACTATAACTCGCACTTTGCTTTTTGGTGTTTCAACCAAAGCAAATAATATCATATTATATTGTTAATGCCCAAATAATAAATAAATCATAATATAAAAATTGGAGCATATCATCTATTTTTATGTTTTATCAACAAAGTGATACGATTTTACTTGTTTTTCCTTGTATTTATATTCAGTATACAGTTTTGAAGATAATGTCTACCAAAGCATGTAATGTATTGTGGAAAAACAATAAAAATGATCAACTACAATATTTTTCCAATTTCTCATTTTGGTTTGCACTATTCATTATTTATTAATAACAATACACTGCCCACACCATTTCTAATTACACTGTTTAAATTTGTACATACAATGTATATACAAATGTATTTCTATTTCTTACCTCTTTATTATATTGTTTATTTATCTAATAAAGGAATTCTGATTCTGATATTTGTATGCATTGTTTAAATAAACAAGAAAAGATGGGCCAAATGCATTTCAGGATGTAAAATTACCTGTTCTGTGTTTAACAGCAGAGAAAACCCCTTAAATGTTAGAAAAAGGGAAATATTGCCTTTATTCATATTTCCATGGAAGCTGTACACCACTTTGGTACAAAGATTGTCTTCGTGACATTTTTGACCCGGCAGTCACCAAGTCAGTTAAAGACTACAAAACAAACACACACACACACACACACACACACACACACACACACTGCTGATTGATCTCAGACAGAACTAAAACTTTCTCGTGCAGGTGTACCATCACCTTTCCACAACCCCATACACAACTTTCAAAGATCGAAGTTCAAACAATTTCAGACACAACCATCAAAGCTTGTTTAGTAACACTTCTACATTCAGAGTGTCTAAACGTGCTGCAGATGACAGAGCCCTCAGTTCTCTCTGATCTGAAGCCATGAGTGCACGTTTCACCGTAGAGCTGATTTCTTTCAGATCTCCAGCGAGGCTCATTTGATTTGGAAGATTGAGGAGGTATCTGAAGAGAACTTTTTCATCAAAAAAATGGCAAGATAACATGGTCCTCATCACTATATGACAACCAGGAACAGCTCGAGGAACACAATGAATGGTGTTAACCGGGCCTCCAAATTTCCCAGATCCCAATCTGATGGAGCATCTGTAAGACGTGCAGAGCAGGTCTGATCCATGGAGGCCCCACCCCGCAACATACAGGACCCAGAGGATCCACCCTTTTTTCATCATGTCTACAGTGCAGCCCTAGTGTGTGTGTCTGTGTGTGACTTTTTCCACCACCACATAAATCATTCAAATTTTGAATGCCACCCATGTGGTCTAATTTGCTCCATGGAAGAGCCGAGCTCCGCCACGGCCTTCGAGGCAAGGGTCATGCGACAGATGGAGACAGCTGACGGGGTCAGCGGGCTTCTCAGAGTTTTAGCAGCTAGCTTGTAGACTGAGAGGGTGAGAATGCAATCAGCGGAGAAGAGCTTAATGCCCGTGGGGGCAGACAAACCAAACAAATCCAAACAAAACGGTTGACCAAACTTAACAGGTCAGGAAGATATCTACTGTAATTTAGAGACAGACACGCAAGAAATATTAAAAGGAAAACCGGAGCGAGGAGTGATAAAAGAAGAAAACACAAGGGAGCGATTCATCTTCTTTGAGAGCTTGAAAATGAAGATCGCACATCGGATTTTTGTAATCTCTTCTCGAGTCAAAACAGAGCAGAAGCTCTGCAGACTGTGCGAACGACCACTTTAAAGATGACAGCGAGTTTACCGGTCTTTGATAAGAAATTCAAGAAAGTTTTTAACAAAAACCCACCATCAGCGGCGATTCCTCAAATCATTACAAGCATTCGAGGTCAGTCATCAGGGGGATGTTTTCGACCATTCTGCATGGATTTAAATAGAAAAATAAATAATTAATGATTTATGTTTTATTAATATTGGCCTTTATTTGACCAAGATGGTCTTTGACTTTGACATTTTCAGAAGTTCTGCCTCCACTAGCAGCACAAGTCTTCTACATGGGCGAACGCGGAAGCACAATTAACATAAAAGCATTAAAAAGATTCAACAGCACTTGCTCATTTCATTACGTTAAATCTAGGTAATGCATATATTATGTCAGAGGATGCACAGGCCCGTGTAAGAAGTAGGTCAACAATGGTGATGTTACTATATCCGGAGGATTATGTGAATGTTCTTTTGGGAATAAAAAATGACTGCACCTTATTTACATCTGACATTTGTCTCCATGCGGTGTATATAATGGATGAGCGCCGCAGTAATCATGCAAAAGCACTCTTACCCGGTATTCAACCCCTGAAACTGAAAACCAAGCCCCGTTTTATAGGAGAGAGAAGATATGATAAGAAATTGCCTGTAAATGGCGCTTTGTTTTCCCCTTTCAACCATATAAAATGCACAATATTCTCCTGTGGAATAACCGGAGGGGAGAAATGACAGCAGGATGCCTGCTTAAGCTGTTTAAAACAAGAGATACACAAAACATAAGTCTGAAGTGATTGTCTTACATGACTGCAGAGAGCTGCCGGCGACTGCTCAATAAAACATTCCTAGATTCCTCTTGTGAAATCCTAAACACTGCCTACACCACGGGCCGGAGACAGGGGGATTAAGGCCAGGGAATGTAATCCACCTCCGAAACAAGTGTTAAAAACTACTCCTCGCGTCAGCTTCCAGTGCGGGAGGAGACAGCGGTGCACTGGGTAAGACACTAAGTAAGTCAAAGCATGAGACAACCGCACTAGTATTTTATCTTTTTAAGACTGTAATATGAAACATCTAACATGGAATACCATGAATCTTGACACATGTGTTGTATATCACATTTACAGTGACAAGCAGTGGATATAATTGTTGGATGTAGACCATTTCAATCTGAAGAAAACAGGGGTGTATCCAGACTTTTTTGAATGGGGTGGCCCAAGTGGGGGCCCAACGCAATAGCATCAAATTATCCTGTATCGAATTGTTTCAGTGTCTTACAGTTTCGAGCCCTTATTGCACCTCGTGGCATCAATGACGCTAACAGTATGAAGTCAGTACATCAATCAATCAATCAATCAATCAAGTCAGTTTTATTTGTATAGGACCAAATCACAACAGTTATCTCATGGCACAATCAATCAATCAATCAATCAATCAATCAATCAATCAATCAGTCGTTACATGTTATAATATAAGGTATAATCACAGTTGAATGTTATCACACCACTTTTTCGAACATAGCAAGGCGGTAGGAGTATTTAAAAGGTGCAATATGGAAGAATTCAACTGGTGACCACCAGTTGAATTCATGCTACAAACAAATAGGGAGCAGCATAACACTAGGAAGTTAGGTTTTACATTCTATTTTCAAGCTATCACTACCTTCACAAGCTAAAACTAAATAGCCAACGTTAGCAGGAACGGCTAACGCCAAGAGCTGTATCCAGCATTGGAAAGCAATGCAATTGTTAACTCGTTATGCTTCTACTGCTATCACATCTTTATGCAATGCTGTTTCTTGCTGGAAGCGGGTGGTTACAATATGCCCTCGGAGCAGTGTTAATTTTCATCCTCTTATATAGGATGCTGCAGTGACTCACTAGCACCACTTGAGGTACAAGGTGGTATTACAAGACAGGAAGAGCCAAAGCTGGCTGGTTAGCATGCTAACTTCAGTAGATCCCTGTACAACACACCGTCTTTGACGTAACATCGAAACTGTTCTTTCACCAGATTCTGCTGTACATTTTTGAATGTTTTAATGTTAAATTCTCACATATATCTACTGTAAGAGAATATGACTCAGCTCAAACAGGATTTCTTCTGCCTCTTCACAGACTTGACCTTGTGTGTGTGGGTTTTTTTATTTATTTCCAACACCCCACCTGTCGCACTGATCATGAGTGTCCTTCCCACACGGTCTCACTCTTTTATATGATGGCTGTTTCCATACCAACTGATGACACAGAAACATATGGTTTAAAAAAAACAAAAACACCAGTAACATCACCCGTAGAAGGTACAGGTTATCCAGGGTAACTTTCACACAAAGGAAAATTATATATCCAGTGTCTCGTAATACCAGCACACTGATTCTGAGCATGTTTTAGTATGAGTTTGTGTACTAGAAAAGTGGTAAAATCTTTCTTGGAAAGGCCAGTTTTGGTGACTGAGATCAGAACTGAGAAAATGGCCTTGGTTCTGTAACTGGCATCCGTTGTTTTTGGAAGCTGCATGCAGTATGTGTTCATTAAGAAGTTGCTGTGTAGGAGTAGTGAGCAGTTACTTTAGCAACAAGTAAAGTTATGTCCAGAGTCTGTCCAGAGTTGAGGCAGAGCAGCTGGAGGACATCAGAAAAACCAGAAACCAGAAAATACAATCCTCATAAAATATGAACCAGTTTCATCCCAAAAAACTGAATAAGGTTATACACTTGTACTTTTGTACAGTAATCCGTGAGGTCCGGTCCCCAAAAACCACATGCTCTTTAAATATCCATGGCAGCCTCTAGAAATTATTGAAGCATTCACTGAATGCAAAATTAGTGCAATCCCTTGAGTGCAGAGTGAGTCTTCTGAATTTTTCATTGTTTTCCAGGAAATAACAAACTTAGTACCATTAGGAATACCAACAATATAACCTTAGTTCAATTGTTGGGCCTGATCAGGTCAGATATAGAGTGATAAAAACACCTAAACATCCATTTTGACTTCAGGTGAACTTTATTGGTAGTTTAAAACCCACCAGAGTCCAGTTAGAAACAAACCCAGATCCCCTTTACTGGGCTGTTTGGTAGCAGTCTGGTTGTTTAATCTGCACCAAAATCCAATGGACTCCCATGACAACACCTTAATTGGACTAACCAAAGAGTAAAATGGACCCTAACGGGTAAGGGGGCAAACATTCAGAGGGGGTGCTTCTACTAAACATATGACTCGGATTCATTAGATTCTTAATGAATCACTTGGGAGCATGTAGGCTCCTCATGTGGGTACAAATCACAGGAAAGAACCTAAAAGGCACTTGGGCTGCTGAAGTGCTCCCCCGGAATTACATTAAAGTTAATTCTAAGCCTGGAATAAACATTTTCAAAAAGCTATTAAAATAAATTTCTACCAATTATTTGCAATTTCTTTCTCGGCGGAAAGAAACTCGGCATTACTGACTTTTACACCATGACAACTTTAATTTTGCACAAAGTCGCAGGGAGACATAACTTGGTAATTTTGAAATCAAACAAATGACAACTAAAATTTGCGCCTTGGGGTTGTCATAATGTCTTCAAGCCTTCAGACTGTTTCTTTCAGCTGCAACATCTCGGTTTGATCAGTTGAGCTGTCTTTAATTAGAAGCCCTCCTGCTTTCCCCCTAATTCTTTTTGCAAACATCTCCGTGTGACGATTTCCTTGAACACCTTCATTACAGGGATCATCAATCAACGATCAGTTTTGAAATATCACGCGGTGACAGCGCAGCTTAACACAGTGATTACACGCCACTAATGAGAAAATAAATGTTGGCCTATGTCGGGATGAAAAATCAAGGCCCGAGTGTGGTTGGGCAGCTCTTCTCCAAGCTGACATTTATAATCAAAGGCTGACATCTGTCATCACTCCCTGAGGGGCCTTGTCTGTTGTGATTACAGTTCAGATGAAGCATATTTGCATAATAAGTGAAGCTGACTCGATGGCAGATTTTTGGACTTTTTGTCTTCATACTTTTGCTCACGATGCTGCATGCAACTTGAAATGACACACGTGAAACAGGTTCGGCCCCATCTGATAACTAATCAGACAATCAGAACATGACACCTCTCATGCCAAATCATCTGATTATAGCGATTTTTGGAAAACCCAGCCACGGTGCTACCAGGCTGGCTCGTGTTTTTTTTTTTTGGCATGTTGATGTGCCTGGGAAATGAGAGCAAATTATAGAGGGGAACAACCACAGCCCCGTCCTCTGGTATTTTCTAAATACCACAAGGTCATCGTAATTTCACATCACCGCCATCGGCAAATGAGGCGTGTGTGAGAAAAGTGGATACACGTTCCACAGCGAGGCGTGTAAACACATTGGCCACTGGCATCTGCGAGAGTTTTCAAACAGAAGAGGATACATTCAGATTGTTGGACATTTTACTCATGTCAGTTGGAGGTAGACTATTTTTCTGCAGCAGTGTGGCTCCAGGGATGGCATTATCGGTGAGTTGGTAGTCTGTACTTTCGTCCAGGCTGAAATGTCTCAGTTAAAATTGGATGTCTTAAATTTTGTACATACCATTGACTGTATAAAATATGGTTTGTGAGTGAGCCCAAGCAAAAGTCCCTTAAACCTGCATTCGCTCCAATGGCCAGCTGGGGGCGACTCCACTGGTTTCAAAAAGAAGCCAGATATTATGTAAGCTTATCAGATAATTCCCCTCACTTGATTTAATACCTCATTGATCAGTTTGCTGACGAGTTGATGGTTTCAATCATTAGTGTTAAGTCTTCTTCGATACAACATGATGTTTATTTTGTAAATGATGGTTCGATTCAGCAAAAAATAGACAATAAGGCCGGGTATGCCTTGCAATGAAGCTAGCTTGTAATCAAAAAGTCGCTACTGCAGGGTGTCCTCAGGTTGAGTGAGATCCAGTTCCTGTACTTCCAATAGCGGGTAAACTCCAGTTTGATTGAATTTTGCGTTTTTGGGTGAACTGTTTCTTTAATGAGAAATGACTGATTACCAATGATGTTTGTGTATTGATATGAAAACATGGCAGCAGTGTGACTAGTTGTAGTCTTAGATGTGTAGGAGTCAAATATACCATTCATAGCTGGGAATTATTGAGCAAAGTGTTTTTACAGTAGCTCAAATACATGAAAATATGCCACTTGGAGAATCAAATATAGAACTTTTATTGTTGAATTTCTCCACATCAGTGAAGTAAACATGCTTGATATTAAGTATACTTGTAGTCTTAGATGTGCAGAAGTCAAATATACCATTAATAGCCAGGAATTATTCAGCAATGTGTTTTAACATTAGCGTAAACATAAGAAAATATGCCACTTGGAGGTACAAATGTGGAATTTTATTGTTGAATTTCTCCACATTGGTGCAGTAAAAATGCTTGATATTAAGTAAACTTGTAGTCTTAGATGTGTAGAAGTCAAATATACCACCCATAGCCAGGAATTATTGAGCAAAGTGTTTTTACAGTAGCTCAAATACGTGAAAATATGCCACTTGGAGAATCAAATATAGAACTTTTATTGTTGAATTTCTCCACATTGGTGCAGTAAACATGCTTGATATTAAGTATACTTGTAGTCTTAGATGTGCAGAAGTCAAATATACCATTCATAGCCAGGAATTATTCAGCAATGTGTTTTTACAGTAGCTTAAACATAAGAAGGAAGGAATTATTGAGCAAAGTGCTTTTACAGTAGCTCAAATACGTGAAAATATGCCACTTGGAGGTACAAATGTGGATTTATTTTGTTAAATTTCTTCACATTGGTGCAGTAAAAATGCTTGATATTAAGTATACTTGTAGTCTTAGATGTGTAGAAGTCAAATATACCACCCATAGCCAGGAATTATTGAGCAAAGTGTTTTTACAGTAGCTCAAATACGTGGAAATATGCCACTTGGAGGTGCAAATGTGGATTGTTTTTGTTAAATTTCTCCACATTGGTGCAGTAAAAATGCTTGATATTAAGTATACTTGTAGTCTTAGATGTGTAGAAGTCAAATATACCACCCATAGCCAGGAATTATTGAGCAAAGTGTTTTTACAGTAGCTCAAATACGTGAAAATATGCCACTTGGAGGTACAATTGTGGATTTCTTTTTGTTAAATTTCGTCACATTGGTGCAGTAAACATGCTTGATTTTAAGTATACTTGTAGTCTTAGATGTGTAGAAGTCAAATATACCACCCATAGCCAGGAATTATTGAGCAAAGTGTTTTTACAGTAGCTCAAATACGTGAAAATATGCCACTTGGAGAATCAAATATAGAACTTTTATTGTTGAATTTCTCCACATTGGTGCAGTAAACATGCTTGATATTAAGTATACTTGTAGTCTTAGATGTGCAGAAGTCAAATATACCATTCATAGCCAGGAATTATTCAGCAATGTGTTTTTACAGTAGCTTAAACATAAGAAGGAAGGAATTATTGAGCAAAGTGCTTTTACAGTAGCTCAAATACGTGAAAATATGCCACTTGGAGGTACAAATGTGGATTTATTTTGTTAAATTTCTTCACATTGGTGCAGTAGAAATGCTTGATATTAAGTATACTTGTAGTCTTAGATGTGTAGAAGTCAAATATACCACCCATAGCCAGGAATTATTGAGCAAAGTGTTTTTACAGTAGCTCAAATACGTGAAAATATGCCACTTGGAGGATGCAAATGTGGAATTTTTATTGTTAAATTTCTCCACATTGGTGCAGTAAACATGCTTGATATTAAGTATACTTGTAGTCTTAGATGTGCAGAAGTCAAATATACCATTCATAGCCAGGAATTATTCAGCAATGTGTTTTTACAGTAGCTTAAACATAAGAAGGAAGGAATTATTGAGCAAAGTGCTTTTACAGTAGCTCAAATACGTGAAAATATGCCACTTGGAGGTACAAATGTGGATTTATTTTGTTAAATTTCTTCACATTGGTGCAGTAGAAATGCTTGATATTAAGTATACTTGTAGTCTTAGATGTGTAGAAGTCAAATATACCACCCATAGCCAGGAATTATTGAGCAAAGTGTTTTTACAGTAGCTCAAATACGTGAAAATATGCCACTTGGAGAATCAAATATAGAACTTTTATTGTTGAATTTCTCCACATTGGTGCAGTAAACATGCTTGATATTAAGTATACTTGTAGTCTTAGATGTGCAGAAGTCAAATATACCATTCATAGCCAGGAATTATTCAGCAATGTGTTTTTACAGTAGCTTAAACATAAGAAAGAAGGAATTAGGAAGGAATTATTGAGCAAAGTGCTTTTACAGTAGCTCAAATACGTGGAAATATGCCACTTGGAGGTACAAATGTGGATTTATTTTGTTAAATTTCTTCACATTGGTGCAGTAGAAATGCTTGATATTAAGTATACTTGTAGTCTTAGATGTGTAGAAGTCAAATATACCACCCATAGCCAGGAATTATTGAGCAAAGTGCTTTTACAGTAGCTCAAATACGTGAAAATATGCCACTTGGAGGTACAAATGTGGATTTATTTTGTTAAATTTTAAACATGCTTGATATTAAGTATACTTGTAGTCTTAGATGTGCAGAAGTCAAATATACCATTCATAGCCAGGAATTATTCAGCAATGTGTTTTTACAGTAGCTTAAACATAAGAAGGAAGGAATTATTGAGCAAAGTGCTTTTACAGTAGCTCAAATACGTGAAAATATGCCACTTGGAGGTACAAATGTGGATTTATTTTGTTAAATTTCTTCACATTGGTGCAGTAGAAATGCTTGATATTAAGTATACTTGTAGTCTTAGATGTGTAGAAGTCAATTATACCACCCATAGCCAGGAATTATTGAGCAAAGTGTTTTTACAGTAGCTCAAATACGTGAAAATATGCCACTTGGAGGTGCAAATGTGGATTTTTTTTGTTAAATTTCTCCACATTGGTGCAGTAAACATGCTTGATATTAAGTATACTTGTAGTCTTAGATGTGCAGAAGTCAAATATACCATTCATAGCCAGGAATTATTGAGCAAAGTGTTTTTACAGTAGCTCAAATACGTGAAAATATGCCACTTGGAGAATCAAATATAGAACTTTTATTGTTGAATTTCTCCACATTGGTGCAGTAAACATGCTTGATATTAAGTATACTTGTAGTCTTAGATGTGCAGAAGTCAAATATACCATTCATAGCCAGGAATTATTCAGCAATGTGTTTTTACAGTAGCTTAAACATAAGAAGGAAGGAATTATTGAGCAAAGTGCTTTTACAGTATAGCTCAATTACGTGAAAATATGCCACTTGGAGGTACAAATGTGGATTTATTTTGTTAAATTTCTTCACATTGGTGCAGTAGAAATGCTTGATATTAAGTATACTTGTAGTCTTAGATGTGTAGAAGTCAAATATACCACCCATAGCCAGGAATTATTGAGCAAAGTGTTTTTACAGTAGCTCAAATACGTGAAAATATGCCACTTGGAGAATCAAATATAGAACTTTTATTGTTAAATTTATCCACATTGGTGCAGTAAACATGCTTGATATTAAGTATACTTGTAGTCTTCGATGTGCAGAAGTCAAATATACCATTCATAGCCAGGAATTATTCAGCAATGTGTTTTTACAGTAGCTTAAACAAAAGAAGGAAGGAATTATTGAGCAAAGTGCTTTTACAGTAGCTCAAATACGTGAAAATATGCCACTTGGAGGTACAAATGTGGATTTATTTTGTTAAATTTCTTCACATTGGTGCAGTAGAAATGGTTGATATTACGTATACTTGTAGTCTTAGATGTGTAGAAGTCAAATATACCACCCATAGCCAGGAATTATTGAGCAAAGTGTTTTTACAGTAGCTCAAATACGTGGAAATATGCCACTTGGAGGTGCAAATGTGGATTTTTTTTGTTAAATTTCTCCACATTGGTGCAGTAAAAATGCTTGATATTAAGTATACTTGAAGTCTTAGATGTGTAGAAGTCAAATATATCACCCATAGCCAGGAATTATTGAGCAAAGTGTTTTTACAGTAGCTCAAATACGTGAAAATATGCCACTTGGAGGTACAATTGTGGATTACTTTTTGTTAAATTTCGTCACATTGGTGCAGTAAACATGCTTGATTTTAAGTATACTTGTAGTCTTAGATGTGTAGAAGTCAAATATACCATTCATAGCCAGGAATTATTCAGCAATGTGTTTTTACAGTAGCTTAAACATAAGAAAGAAGGAATTATTGAGCAAAGTGCTTTTACAGTAGCTCAAATACGTGAAAATATGCCACTTGGAGGTACAAATGTGGATTTATTTTGTTAAATTTCTTCACATTGGTGCAGTAGAAATGCTTGATATTAAGTATAATTGTAGTCTTAGATGTGTAGAAGTCAAATATACCATCCATAGCCAGGAATTATTGAGCAAAGTGTTTTTACAGTAGCTCAAATACGTGAAAATATGCCACTTGGAGAATCAAATATAGAACTTTTATTGTTGAATTTCTCCACATTGGTGCAGTAAACATGCTTGATATTAAGTATACTTGTAGTCTTAGATGTGCAGAAGTCAAATATACTATTCATAGCCAGGAATTATTCAGCAATGTGTTTTTACAGTAGCTTAAACATAAGAAGGAAGGAATTATTGAGCAAAGTGCTTTTACAGTAGCTCAAATACGTGAAAATATGCCACTTGGAGGTACAAATGTGGATTTATTTTGTTAAATTTCTTCACATTGGTGCAGTAGAAATGCTTGATATTAAGTATACTTGTAGTCTTAGATGTGTAGAAGTCAAATATACCACCCATAGCCAGGAATTATTGAGCAAAGTGTTTTTACAGTAGCTCAAATACGTGAAAATATGCCACTTGGAGAATCAAATATAGAACTTTTATTGTTGAATTTCTCCACATTGGTGCAGTAAACATGCTTGATATTAAGTATACTTGTAGTCTTAGATGTGCAGAAGTCAAATATACCATTCATAGCCAGGAATTATTCAGCAATGTGTTTTTACAGTAGCTTAAACATAAGAAGGAAGGAATTATTGAGCAAAGTGCTTTTACAGTAGCTCAAATACGTGAAAATATGCCACTTGGAGGTACAAATGTGGATTTATTTTGTTAAATTTCTTCACATTGGTGCAGTAGAAATGCTTGATATTAAGTATACTTGTAGTCTTAGATGTGTAGAAGTCAAATATACCACCCATAGCCAGGAATTATTGAGCAAAGTGTTTTTACAGTAGCTCAAATACGTGAAAATATGCCACTTGGAGAGTGCAAATGTAGAACTTTTATTGTTAAATTTCTCCACATTGGTGCAGTAAACATGCTTGATATTAAGTATACTTGTAGTCTTAGATGTGCAGAAGTCAAATATACCATTCATAGCCAGGAATTATTCAGCAATGTGTTTTTACAGTAGCTTAAACATAAGAAGGAAGGAATTATTGAGCAAAGTGCTTTTACAGTAGCTCAAATACGTGAAAATATGCCACTTGGAGGTACAAATGTGGATTTATTTTGTTAAATTTCTTCACATTGGTGCAGTAGAAATGCTTGATATTAAGTATACTTGTAGTCTTAGATGTGTAGAAGTCAAATATACCACCCATAGCCAGGAATTATTGAGCAAAGTGTTTTTACAGTAGCTCAAATACGTGAAAATATGCCACTTGGAGAATCAAATATAGAACTTTTATTGTTGAATTTCTCCACATTGGTGCAGTAAACATGCTTGATATTAAGTATACTTGTAGTCTTAGATGTGCAGAAGTCAAATATACCATTCATAGCCAGGAATTATTCAGCAATGTGTTTTTACAGTAGCTTAAACATAAGAAGGAAGGAATTATTGAGCAAAGTGCTTTTACAGTAGCTCAAATACGTGAAAATATGCCACTTGGAGGTACAAATGTGGATTTATTTTGTTAAATTTCTTCACATTGGTGCAGTAGAAATGCTTGATATTAAGTATACTTGTAGTCTTAGATGTGTAGAAGTCAAATATACCACCCATAGCCAGGAATTATTGAGCAAAGTGTTTTTACAGTAGCTCAAATACGTGGAAATATGCCACTTGGAGGTGCAAATGTGGATTTTTTTTGTTAAATTTCTCCACATTGGTGCAGTAAAAATGCTTGATATTAAGTATACTTGTAGTCTTAGATGTGTAGAAGTCAAATATACCACCCATAGCCAGGAATTATTGAGCAAAGTGTTTTTACAGTAGCTCAAATACGTGAAAATATGCCACTTGGAGGTATCAAATATAGAACTTTTATTGTTGAATTTCTCCACATTGGTGCAGTAAACATGCTTGATATTAAGTATACTTGTAGTCTTAGATGTGCAGAAGTCAAATATACCATTCATAGCCAGGAATTATTCAGCAATGTGTTTTTACAGTAGCTTAAACATAAGAAGGAAGGAATTATTGAGCAAAGTGCTTTTACAGTAGCTCAAATACGTGAAAATATGCCACTTGGAGGTACAAATGTGGATTTATTTTGTTAAATTTCTTCACATTGGTGCAGTAGAAATGCTTGATATTAAGTATACTTGTAGTCTTAGATGTGTAGAAGTCAAATATACCACCCATAGCCAGGAATTATTGAGCAAAGTGTTTTTACAGTAGCTCAAATACGTGAAAATATGCCACTTGGAGAATCAAATATAGAACTTTTATTGTTAAATTTCTCCACATTGGTGCAGTAAACATGCTTGATATTAAGTATACTTGTAGTCTTAGATGTGCAGAAGTCAAATATACCATTCATAGCCAGGAATTATTCAGCAATGTGTTTTTACAGTAGCTTAAACATAAGAAGGAAGGAATTATTGAGCAAAGTGCTTTTACAGTAGCTCAAATACGTGAAAATATGCCACTTGGAGGTACAAATGTGGATTTATTTTGTTAAATTTCTTCACATTGGTGCAGTAGAAATGCTTGATATTAAGTATACTTGTAGTCTTAGATGTGTAGAAGTCAAATATACCACCCATAGCCAGGAATTATTGAGCAAAGTGTTTTTACAGTAGCTCAAATACGTGAAAATATGCCACTTGGAGAATCAAATATAGAACTTTTATTGTTGAATTTCTCCACATTGGTGCAGTAAACATGCTTGATATTAAGTATACTTGTAGTCTTAGATGTGCAGAAGTCAAATATACCATTCATAGCCAGGAATTATTCAGCAATGTGTTTTTACAGTAGCTTAAACATAAGAAGGAAGGAATTATTGAGCAAAGTGCTTTTACAGTAGCTCAAATACGTGAAAATATGCCACTTGGAGGTACAAATGTGGATTTATTTTGTTAAATTTCGTCACATTGGTGCAGTAAACATGCTTGATTTTAAGTATACTTGTAGTCTTAGATGTGTAGAAGTCAAATATACCACCCATAGCCAGGAATTATTGAGCAAAGTGTTTTTACAGTAGCTCAAATACGTGAAAATATGCCACTTGGAGAATCAAATATAGAACTTTTATTGTTGAATTTCTCCACATTGGTGCAGTAAACATGCTTGATATTAAGTATACTTGTAGTCTTAGATGTGCAGAAGTCAAATATACCATTCATAGCCAGGAATTATTCAGCAATGTGTTTTTACAGTAGCTTAAACATAAGAAGGAAGGAATTATTGAGCAAAGTGCTTTTACAGTAGCTCAAATACGTGAAAATATGCCACTTGGAGGTACAAATGTGGATTTATTTTGTTAAATTTCTCCACATTGGTGCAGTAAACATGCTTGATATTAAGTATACTTGTTGTCTTAGATGTGCAGAAGTCAAATATACCATTCATAGCCAGGAATTATTCAGCAATGTGTTTTTACAGTAGCTTAAACATAAGAAGGAAGGAATTATTGAGCAAAGTGCTTTTACAGTAGCTCAAATACGTGAAAATATGCCACTTGGAGGTACAAATGTGGATTTATTTTGTTAAATTTCTTCACATTGGTGCAGTAGAAATGCTTGATATTAAGTATACTTGTAGTCTTAGATGTGTAGAAGTCAAATATACCACCCATAGCCAGGAATTATTGAGCAAAGTGTTTTTACAGTAGCTCAAATACGTGAAAATATGCCACTTGGAGAATCAAATATAGAACTTTTATTGTTGAATTTCTCCACATTGGTGCAGTAAACATGCTTGATATTAAGTATACTTGTAGTCTTAGATGTGCAGAAGTCAAATATACCATTCATAGCCAGGAATTATTCAGCAATGTGTTTTTACAGTAGCTTAAACATAAGAAGGAAGGAATTATTGAGCAAAGTGCTTTTACAGTAGCTCAAATACGTGAAAATATGCCACTTGGAGGTACAAATGTGGATTTATTTTGTTAAATTTCTTCACATTGGTGCAGTAGAACATGCTTGATATTAAGTATACTTGTAGTCTTAGATGTGTAGAAGTCAAATATACCACCCATAGCCAGGAATTATTGAGCAAAGTGTTTTTACAGTAGCTCAAATACGTGAAAATATGCCACTTGGAGAATCAAATATAGAACTTTTATTGTTGAATTTCTCCACATTGGTGCAGTAAACATGCTTGATATTAAGTATACTTGTAGTCTTAGATGTGCAGAAGTCAAATATACCATTCATAGCCAGGAATTATTCAGCAATGTGTTTTTACAGTAGCTTAAACATAAGAAGGAAGGAATTATTGAGCAAAGTGCTTTTACAGTAGCTCAAATACGTGAAAATATGCCACTTGGAGGTACAAATGTGGATTTATTTTGTTAAATTTCTTCACATTGGTGCAGTAGAAATGCTTGATATTAAGTATACTTGTAGTCTTAGATGTGTAGAAGTCAAATATACCACCCATAGCCAGGAATTATTGAGCAAAGTGTTTTTACAGTAGCTCAAATACGTGAAAATATGCCACTTGGAGAATCAAATATAGAACTTTTATTGTTGAATTTCTCCACATTGGTGCAGTAAACATGCTTGATATTAAGTATACTTGTAGTCTTAGATGTGCAGAAGTCAAATATACCATTCATAGCCAGGAATTATTCAGCAATGTGTTTTTACAGTAGCTTAAACATAAGAAGGAAGGAATTATTGAGCAAAGTGCTTTTACAGTAGCTCAAATACGTGAAAATATGCCACTTGGAGGTACAAATGTGGATTTATTTTGTTAAATTTCTTCACATTGGTGCAGTAGAAATGCTTGATATTAAGTATACTTGTAGTCTTAGATGTGTAGAAGTCAATTATACCACCCATAGCCAGGAATTATTGAGCAAAGTGTTTTTACAGTAGCTCAAATACGTGAAAATATGCCACTTGGAGGTGCAAATGTGGAATTTTTATTGTTAAATTTCTCCACATTGGTGCAGTAAACATGCTTGATATTAAGTATACTTGTAGTCTTAGATGTGCAGAAGTCAAATATACCATTCATAGCCAGGAATTATTCAGCAATGTGTTTTTACAGTAGCTTAAACATAAGAAGGAAGGAATTATTGAGCAAAGTGCTTTTACAGTAGCTCAAATACGTGAAAATATGCCACTTGGAGGTACAAATGTGGATTTATTTTGTTAAATTTCTTCACATTGGTGCAGTAGAAATGCTTGATATTAAGTATACTTGTAGTCTTAGATGTGTAGAAGTCAATTATACCACCCATAGCCAGGAATTATTGAGCAAAGTGTTTTTACAGTAGCTCAAATACGTGAAAATATGCCACTTGGAGGTGCAAATGTGGATTTTTTTTGTTAAATTTCTCCACATTGGTGCAGTAAACATGCTTGATATTAAGTATACTTGTAGTCTTAGATGTGCAGAAGTCAAATATACCATTCATAGCCAGGAATTATTGAGCAAAGTGTTTTTACAGTAGCTCAAATACGTGAAAATATGCCACTTGGAGAATCAAATATAGAACTTTTATTGTTGAATTTCTCCACATTGGTGCAGTAAACATGCTTGATATTAAGTATACTTGTAGTCTTAGATGTGCAGAAGTCAAATATACCATTCATAGCCAGGAATTATTCAGCAATGTGTTTTTACAGTAGCTTAAACATAAGAAGGAAGGAATTATTGAGCAAAGTGCTTTTACAGTATAGCTCAATTACGTGAAAATATGCCACTTGGAGGTACAAATGTGGATTTATTTTGTTAAATTTCTTCACATTGGTGCAGTAGAAATGCTTGATATTAAGTATACTTGTAGTCTTAGATGTGTAGAAGTCAAATATACCACCCATAGCCAGGAATTATTGAGCAAAGTGTTTTTACAGTAGCTCAAATACGTGAAAATATGCCACTTGGAGAATCAAATATAGAACTTTTATTGTTAAATTTATCCACATTGGTGCAGTAAACATGCTTGATATTAAGTATACTTGTAGTCTTCGATGTGCAGAAGTCAAATATACCATTCATAGCCAGGAATTATTCAGCAATGTGTTTTTACAGTAGCTTAAACAAAAGAAGGAAGGAATTATTGAGCAAAGTGCTTTTACAGTAGCTCAAATACGTGAAAATATGCCACTTGGAGGTACAAATGTGGATTTATTTTGTTAAATTTCTTCACATTGGTGCAGTAGAAATGGTTGATATTACGTATACTTGTAGTCTTAGATGTGTAGAAGTCAAATATACCACCCATAGCCAGGAATTATTGAGCAAAGTGTTTTTACAGTAGCTCAAATACGTGGAAATATGCCACTTGGAGGTGCAAATGTGGATTTTTTTTGTTAAATTTCTCCACATTGGTGCAGTAAAAATGCTTGATATTAAGTATACTTGAAGTCTTAGATGTGTAGAAGTCAAATATATCACCCATAGCCAGGAATTATTGAGCAAAGTGTTTTTACAGTAGCTCAAATACGTGAAAATATGCCACTTGGAGGTACAATTGTGGATTACTTTTTGTTAAATTTCGTCACATTGGTGCAGTAAACATGCTTGATTTTAAGTATACTTGTAGTCTTAGATGTGTAGAAGTCAAATATACCATTCATAGCCAGGAATTATTCAGCAATGTGTTTTTACAGTAGCTTAAACATAAGAAAGAAGGAATTATTGAGCAAAGTGCTTTTACAGTAGCTCAAATACGTGAAAATATGCCACTTGGAGGTACAAATGTGGATTTATTTTGTTAAATTTCTTCACATTGGTGCAGTAGAAATGCTTGATATTAAGTATAATTGTAGTCTTAGATGTGTAGAAGTCAAATATACCATCCATAGCCAGGAATTATTGAGCAAAGTGTTTTTACAGTAGCTCAAATACGTGAAAATATGCCACTTGGAGAATCAAATATAGAACTTTTATTGTTGAATTTCTCCACATTGGTGCAGTAAACATGCTTGATATTAAGTATACTTGTAGTCTTAGATGTGCAGAAGTCAAATATACTATTCATAGCCAGGAATTATTCAGCAATGTGTTTTTACAGTAGCTTAAACATAAGAAGGAAGGAATTATTGAGCAAAGTGCTTTTACAGTAGCTCAAATACGTGAAAATATGCCACTTGGAGGTACAAATGTGGATTTATTTTGTTAAATTTCTTCACATTGGTGCAGTAGAAATGCTTGATATTAAGTATACTTGTAGTCTTAGATGTGTAGAAGTCAAATATACCACCCATAGCCAGGAATTATTGAGCAAAGTGTTTTTACAGTAGCTCAAATACGTGAAAATATGCCACTTGGAGAATCAAATATAGAACTTTTATTGTTGAATTTCTCCACATTGGTGCAGTAAACATGCTTGATATTAAGTATACTTGTAGTCTTAGATGTGCAGAAGTCAAATATACCATTCATAGCCAGGAATTATTCAGCAATGTGTTTTTACAGTAGCTTAAACATAAGAAGGAAGGAATTATTGAGCAAAGTGCTTTTACAGTAGCTCAAATACGTGAAAATATGCCACTTGGAGGTACAAATGTGGATTTATTTTGTTAAATTTCTTCACATTGGTGCAGTAGAAATGCTTGATATTAAGTATACTTGTAGTCTTAGATGTGTAGAAGTCAATTATACCACCCATAGCCAGGAATTATTGAGCAAAGTGTTTTTACAGTAGCTCAAATACGTGAAAATATGCCACTTGGAGGTGCAAATGTGGATTTTTTTTGTTAAATTTCTCCACATTGGTGCAGTAAACATGCTTGATATTAAGTATACTTGTAGTCTTAGATGTGCAGAAGTCAAATATACCATTCATAGCCAGGAATTATTGAGCAAAGTGTTTTTACAGTAGCTCAAATACGTGAAAATATGCCACTTGGAGAATCAAATATAGAACTTTTATTGTTGAATTTCTCCACATTGGTGCAGTAAACATGCTTGATATTAAGTATACTTGTAGTCTTAGATGTGCAGAAGTCAAATATACCATTCATAGCCAGGAATTATTCAGCAATGTGTTTTTACAGTAGCTTAAACATAAGAAGGAAGGAATTATTGAGCAAAGTGCTTTTACAGTAGCTCAAATACGTGAAAATATGCCACTTGGAGGTACAAATGTGGATTTATTTTGTTAAATTTCTTCACATTGGTGCAGTAGAACATGCTTGATATTAAGTATACTTGTAGTCTTAGATGTGTAGAAGTCAAATATACCACCCATAGCCAGGAATTATTGAGCAAAGTGTTTTTACAGTAGCTCAAATACGTGAAAATATGCCACTTGGAGAATCAAATATAGAACTTTTATTGTTGAATTTCTCCACATTGGTGCAGTAAACATGCTTGATATTAAGTATACTTGTAGTCTTAGATGTGCAGAAGTCAAATATACCATTCATAGCCAGGAATTATTCAGCAATGTGTTTTTACAGTAGCTTAAACATAAGAAGGAAGGAATTATTGAGCAAAGTGCTTTTACAGTAGCTCAAATACGTGAAAATATGCCACTTGGAGGTACAAATGTGGATTTATTTTGTTAAATTTCTTCACATTGGTGCAGTAAACATGCTTGATATTAAGTATACTTGTAGTCTTAGATGTGCAGAAGTCAAATATACCATTCATAGCCAGGAATTATTCAGCAATGTGTTTTTACAGTAGCTTAAACATAAGAAGGAAGGAATTATTGAGCAAAGTGCTTTTACAGTAGCTCAAACACGTGAAAATATGCCACTTGGAGGTACAAATGTGGATTTATTTTGTTAAATTTCTTCACATTGGTGCAGTAGAAATGCTTGATATTAAGTATACTTGTAGTCTTAGATGTGTAGAAGTCAAATATACCACCCATAGCCAGGAATTATTGAGCAAAGTGTTTTTACAGTAGCTCAAATACGTGAAAATATGCCACTTGGAGAATCAAATATAGAACTTTTATTGTTGAATTTCTCCACATTGGTGCAGTAAACATGCTTGATATTAAGTATACTTGTAGTCTTAGATGTGCAGAAGTCAAATATACCATTCATAGCCAGGAATTATTCAGCAATGTGTTTTTACAGTAGCTTAAACATAAGAAGGAAGGAATTATTGAGCAAAGTGCTTTTACAGTAGCTCAAATACGTGAAAATATGCCACTTGGAGGTACAAATGTGGATTTATTTTGTTAAATTTCTTCACATTGGTGCAGTAAACATGCTTGATATTAAGTATACTTGTAGTCTTAGATGTGTAGAAGTCAAATATACCACCCATAGCCAGGAATTATTGAGCAAAGTGTTTTTACAGTAGCTCAAATACGTGAAAATATGCCACTTGGAGAATCAAATATAGAACTTTTATTGTTGAATTTCTCCACATTGGTGCAGTAAACATGCTTGATATTAAGTATACTTGTAGTCTTAGATGTGCAGAAGTCAAATATACCATTCATAGCCAGGAATTATTCAGCAATGTGTTTTTACAGTAGCTTAAACATAAGAAGGAAGGAATTATTGAGCAAAGTGCTTTTACAGTAGCTCAAATACGTGAAAATATGCCACTTGGAGGTACAAATGTGGATTTATTTTGTTAAATTTCTTCACATTGGTGCAGTAGAAATGCTTGATATTAAGTATACTTGTAGTCTTAGATGTGTAGAAGTCAAATATACCACCCATAGCCAGGAATTATTGAGCAAAGTGTTTTTACAGTAGCTCAAATACGTGAAAATATGCCACTTGGAGAATCAAATATAGAACTTTTATTGTTGAATTTCTCCACATTGGTGCAGTAAACATGCTTGATATTAAGTATACTTGTAGTCTTAGATGTGCAGAAGTCAAATATACCATTCATAGCCAGGAATTATTCAGCAATGTGTTTTTACAGTAGCTTAAACATAAGAAGGAAGGAATTATTGAGCAAAGTGCTTTTACAGTAGCTCAAATACGTGAAAATATGCCACTTGGAGGTACAAATGTGGATTTATTTTGTTAAATTTCTTCACATTGGTGCAGTAGAAATGCTTGATATTAAGTATACTTGTAGTCTTAGATGTGTAGAAGTCAATTATACCACCCATAGCCAGGAATTATTGAGCAAAGTGTTTTTACAGTAGCTCAAATACGTGGAAATATGCCACTTGGAGGTGCAAATGTGGATTTTTTTTGTTAAATTTCTCCACATTGGTGCAGTAAACATGCTTGATATTAAGTATACTTGTAGTCTTAGATGTGCAGAAGTCAAATATACCATTCATAGCCAGGAATTATTCAGCAATGTGTTTTTACAGTAGCTTAAACATAAGAAGGAAGGAATTATTGAGCAAAGTGCTTTTACAGTAGCTCAAATACGTGAAAATATGCCACTTGGAGGTACAAATGTGGATTTATTTTGTTAAATTTCTTCACATTGGTGCAGTAGAAATGCTTGATATTAAGTATACTTGTAGTCTTAGATGTGTAGAAGTCAATTATACCACCCATAGCCAGGAATTATTGAGCAAAGTGTTTTTACAGTAGCTCAAATACGTGAAAATATGCCACTTGGAGGTGCAAATGTGGATTTTTTTTGTTAAATTTCTCCACATTGGTGCAGTAAACATGCTTGATATTAAGTATACTTGTAGTCTTAGATGTGCAGAAGTCAAATATACCATTCATAGCCAGGAATTATTGAGCAAAGTGTTTTTACAGTAGCTCAAATACGTGAAAATATGCCACTTGGAGAATCAAATATAGAACTTTTATTGTTGAATTTCTCCACATTGGTGCAGTAAACATGCTTGATATTAAGTATACTTGTAGTCTTAGATGTGCAGAAGTCAAATATACCATTCATAGCCAGGAATTATTCAGCAATGTGTTTTTACAGTAGCTTAAACATAAGAAGGAAGGAATTATTGAGCAAAGTGCTTTTACAGTATAGCTCAATTACGTGAAAATATGCCACTTGGAGGTACAAATGTGGATTTATTTTGTTAAATTTCTTCACATTGGTGCAGTAGAAATGCTTGATATTAAGTATACTTGTAGTCTTAGATGTGTAGAAGTCAAATATACCACCCATAGCCAGGAATTATTGAGCAAAGTGTTTTTACAGTAGCTCAAATACGTGAAAATATGCCACTTGGAGAATCAAATATAGAACTTTTATTGTTAAATTTATCCACATTGGTGCAGTAAACATGCTTGATATTAAGTATACTTGTAGTCTTCGATGTGCAGAAGTCAAATATACCATTCATAGCCAGGAATTATTCAGCAATGTGTTTTTACAGTAGCTTAAACAAAAGAAGGAAGGAATTATTGAGCAAAGTGCTTTTACAGTAGCTCAAATACGTGAAAATATGCCACTTGGAGGTACAAATGTGGATTTATTTTGTTAAATTTCTTCACATTGGTGCAGTAGAAATGGTTGATATTACGTATACTTGTAGTCTTAGATGTGTAGAAGTCAAATATACCACCCATAGCCAGGAATTATTGAGCAAAGTGTTTTTACAGTAGCTCAAATACGTGGAAATATGCCACTTGGAGGTGCAAATGTGGATTTTTTTTGTTAAATTTCTCCACATTGGTGCAGTAAAAATGCTTGATATTAAGTATACTTGAAGTCTTAGATGTGTAGAAGTCAAATATATCACCCATAGCCAGGAATTATTGAGCAAAGTGTTTTTACAGTAGCTCAAATACGTGAAAATATGCCACTTGGAGGTACAATTGTGGATTACTTTTTGTTAAATTTCGTCACATTGGTGCAGTAAACATGCTTGATTTTAAGTATACTTGTAGTCTTAGATGTGTAGAAGTCAAATATACCATTCATAGCCAGGAATTATTCAGCAATGTGTTTTTACAGTAGCTTAAACATAAGAAAGAAGGAATTATTGAGCAAAGTGCTTTTACAGTAGCTCAAATACGTGAAAATATGCCACTTGGAGGTACAAATGTGGATTTATTTTGTTAAATTTCTTCACATTGGTGCAGTAGAAATGCTTGATATTAAGTATAATTGTAGTCTTAGATGTGTAGAAGTCAAATATACCATCCATAGCCAGGAATTATTGAGCAAAGTGTTTTTACAGTAGCTCAAATACGTGAAAATATGCCACTTGGAGAATCAAATATAGAACTTTTATTGTTGAATTTCTCCACATTGGTGCAGTAAACATGCTTGATATTAAGTATACTTGTAGTCTTAGATGTGCAGAAGTCAAATATACTATTCATAGCCAGGAATTATTCAGCAATGTGTTTTTACAGTAGCTTAAACATAAGAAGGAAGGAATTATTGAGCAAAGTGCTTTTACAGTAGCTCAAATACGTGAAAATATGCCACTTGGAGGTACAAATGTGGATTTATTTTGTTAAATTTCTTCACATTGGTGCAGTAGAAATGCTTGATATTAAGTATACTTGTAGTCTTAGATGTGTAGAAGTCAAATATACCACCCATAGCCAGGAATTATTGAGCAAAGTGTTTTTACAGTAGCTCAAATACGTGAAAATATGCCACTTGGAGAATCAAATATAGAACTTTTATTGTTGAATTTCTCCACATTGGTGCAGTAAACATGCTTGATATTAAGTATACTTGTAGTCTTAGATGTGCAGAAGTCAAATATACCATTCATAGCCAGGAATTATTCAGCAATGTGTTTTTACAGTAGCTTAAACATAAGAAGGAAGGAATTATTGAGCAAAGTGCTTTTACAGTAGCTCAAATACGTGAAAATATGCCACTTGGAGGTACAAATGTGGATTTATTTTGTTAAATTTCTTCACATTGGTGCAGTAGAAATGCTTGATATTAAGTATACTTGTAGTCTTAGATGTGTAGAAGTCAATTATACCACCCATAGCCAGGAATTATTGAGCAAAGTGTTTTTACAGTAGCTCAAATACGTGAAAATATGCCACTTGGAGGTGCAAATGTGGATTTTTTTTGTTAAATTTCTCCACATTGGTGCAGTAAACATGCTTGATATTAAGTATACTTGTAGTCTTAGATGTGCAGAAGTCAAATATACCATTCATAGCCAGGAATTATTGAGCAAAGTGTTTTTACAGTAGCTCAAATACGTGAAAATATGCCACTTGGAGAATCAAATATAGAACTTTTATTGTTGAATTTCTCCACATTGGTGCAGTAAACATGCTTGATATTAAGTATACTTGTAGTCTTAGATGTGCAGAAGTCAAATATACCATTCATAGCCAGGAATTATTCAGCAATGTGTTTTTACAGTAGCTTAAACATAAGAAGGAAGGAATTATTGAGCAAAGTGCTTTTACAGTATAGCTCAATTACGTGAAAATATGCCACTTGGAGGTACAAATGTGGATTTATTTTGTTAAATTTCTTCACATTGGTGCAGTAGAAATGCTTGATATTAAGTATACTTGTAGTCTTAGATGTGTAGAAGTCAAATATACCACCCATAGCCAGGAATTATTGAGCAAAGTGTTTTTACAGTAGCTCAAATACGTGAAAATATGCCACTTGGAGAATCAAATATAGAACTTTTATTGTTAAATTTATCCACATTGGTGCAGTAAACATGCTTGATATTAAGTATACTTGTAGTCTTCGATGTGCAGAAGTCAAATATACCATTCATAGCCAGGAATTATTCAGCAATGTGTTTTTACAGTAGCTTAAACAAAAGAAGGAAGGAATTATTGAGCAAAGTGCTTTTACAGTAGCTCAAATACGTGAAAATATGCCACTTGGAGGTACAAATGTGGATTTATTTTGTTAAATTTCTTCACATTGGTGCAGTAGAAATGGTTGATATTACGTATACTTGTAGTCTTAGATGTGTAGAAGTCAAATATACCACCCATAGCCAGGAATTATTGAGCAAAGTGTTTTTACAGTAGCTCAAATACGTGGAAATATGCCACTTGGAGGTGCAAATGTGGATTTTTTTTGTTAAATTTCTCCACATTGGTGCAGTAAAAATGCTTGATATTAAGTATACTTGAAGTCTTAGATGTGTAGAAGTCAAATATATCACCCATAGCCAGGAATTATTGAGCAAAGTGTTTTTACAGTAGCTCAAATACGTGAAAATATGCCACTTGGAGGTACAATTGTGGATTACTTTTTTGTTAAATTTCGTCCACATTGGTGCAGTAAACATGCTTGATTTTAAGTATACTTGTAGTCTTAGATGTGTAGAAGTCAAATATACCATTCATAGCCAGGAATTATTCAGCAATGTGTTTTTACAGTAGCTTAAACATAAGAAAGAAGGAATTAGGAAGGAATTATTGAGCAAAGTGCTTTTACAGTAGCTCAAATACGTGAAAATATGCCACTTGGAGGTACAAATGTGGATTTATTTTGTTAAATTTCTTCACATTGGTGCAGTAGAAATGCTTGATATTAAGTATACTTGTAGTCTTAGATGTGTAGAAGTCAAATATACCACCCATAGCCAGGAATTATTGAGCAAAGTGTTTTTACAGTAGCTCAAATACGTGGAAATATGCCACTTGGAGAGTGCAAATGTGGAATTTTTTTTGTTAAATTTCTCCACATTGGTGCAGTAAACATGCTTGATATTAAGTATACTTGTAGTCTTAGATGTGCAGAAGTCAAATATACCATTCATAGCCAGGAATTATTCAGCAATGTGTTTTTACAGTAGCTTAAACATAAGAAGGAAGGAATTATTGAGCAAAGTGCTTTTACAGTAGCTCAAATACGTGAAAATATGCCACTTGGAGGTACAAATGTGGATTTATTTTGTTAAATTTCTTCACATTGGTGCAGTAGAAATGCTTGATATTAAGTATACTTGTAGTCTTAGATGTGTAGAAGTCAATTATACCACCCATAGCCAGGAATTATTGAGCAAAGTGTTTTTACAGTAGCTCAAATACGTGAAAATATGCCACTTGGAGGTGCAAATGTGGATTTTTTTTGTTAAATTTCTCCACATTGGTGCAGTAAACATGCTTGATATTAAGTATACTTGTAGTCTTAGATGTGCAGAAGTCAAATATACCATTCATAGCCAGGAATTATTGAGCAAAGTGTTTTTACAGTAGCTCAAATACGTGAAAATATGCCACTTGGAGAATCAAATATAGAACTTTTATTGTTGAATTTCTCCACATTGGTGCAGTAAACATGCTTGATATTAAGTATACTTGTAGTCTTAGATGTGCAGAAGTCAAATATACCATTCATAGCCAGGAATTATTCAGCAATGTGTTTTTACAGTAGCTTAAACATAAGAAGGAAGGAATTATTGAGCAAAGTGCTTTTACAGTATAGCTCAATTACGTGAAAATATGCCACTTGGAGGTACAAATGTGGATTTATTTTGTTAAATTTCTTCACATTGGTGCAGTAGAAATGCTTGATATTAAGTATACTTGTAGTCTTAGATGTGTAGAAGTCAAATATACCACCCATAGCCAGGAATTATTGAGCAAAGTGTTTTTACAGTAGCTCAAATACGTGAAAATATGCCACTTGGAGAATCAAATATAGAACTTTTATTGTTAAATTTATCCACATTGGTGCAGTAAACATGCTTGATATTAAGTATACTTGTAGTCTTCGATGTGCAGAAGTCAAATATACCATTCATAGCCAGGAATTATTCAGCAATGTGTTTTTACAGTAGCTTAAACAAAAGAAGGAAGGAATTATTGAGCAAAGTGCTTTTACAGTAGCTCAAATACGTGAAAATATGCCACTTGGAGGTACAAATGTGGATTTATTTTGTTAAATTTCTTCACATTGGTGCAGTAGAAATGGTTGATATTACGTATACTTGTAGTCTTAGATGTGTAGAAGTCAAATATACCACCCATAGCCAGGAATTATTGAGCAAAGTGTTTTTACAGTAGCTCAAATACGTGGAAATATGCCACTTGGAGGTGCAAATGTGGATTTTTTTTGTTAAATTTCTCCACATTGGTGCAGTAAAAATGCTTGATATTAAGTATACTTGAAGTCTTAGATGTGTAGAAGTCAAATATATCACCCATAGCCAGGAATTATTGAGCAAAGTGTTTTTACAGTAGCTCAAATACGTGAAAATATGCCACTTGGAGGTACAATTGTGGATTACTTTTTGTTAAATTTCGTCACATTGGTGCAGTAAACATGCTTGATTTTAAGTATACTTGTAGTCTTAGATGTGTAGAAGTCAAATATACCATTCATAGCCAGGAATTATTCAGCAATGTGTTTTTACAGTAGCTTAAACATAAGAAAGAAGGAATTATTGAGCAAAGTGCTTTTACAGTAGCTCAAATACGTGAAAATATGCCACTTGGAGGTACAAATGTGGATTTATTTTGTTAAATTTCTTCACATTGGTGCAGTAGAAATGCTTGATATTAAGTATAATTGTAGTCTTAGATGTGTAGAAGTCAAATATACCATCCATAGCCAGGAATTATTGAGCAAAGTGTTTTTACAGTAGCTCAAATACGTGAAAATATGCCACTTGGAGAATCAAATATAGAACTTTTATTGTTGAATTTCTCCACATTGGTGCAGTAAACATGCTTGATATTAAGTATACTTGTAGTCTTAGATGTGCAGAAGTCAAATATACTATTCATAGCCAGGAATTATTCAGCAATGTGTTTTTACAGTAGCTTAAACATAAGAAGGAAGGAATTATTGAGCAAAGTGCTTTTACAGTAGCTCAAATACGTGAAAATATGCCACTTGGAGGTACAAATGTGGATTTATTTTGTTAAATTTCTTCACATTGGTGCAGTAGAAATGCTTGATATTAAGTATACTTGTAGTCTTAGATGTGTAGAAGTCAAATATACCACCCATAGCCAGGAATTATTGAGCAAAGTGTTTTTACAGTAGCTCAAATACGTGAAAATATGCCACTTGGAGAATCAAATATAGAACTTTTATTGTTGAATTTCTCCACATTGGTGCAGTAAACATGCTTGATATTAAGTATACTTGTAGTCTTAGATGTGCAGAAGTCAAATATACCATTCATAGCCAGGAATTATTCAGCAATGTGTTTTTACAGTAGCTTAAACATAAGAAGGAAGGAATTATTGAGCAAAGTGCTTTTACAGTAGCTCAAATACGTGAAAATATGCCACTTGGAGGTACAAATGTGGATTTATTTTGTTAAATTTCTTCACATTGGTGCAGTAGAAATGCTTGATATTAAGTATACTTGTAGTCTTAGATGTGTAGAAGTCAATTATACCACCCATAGCCAGGAATTATTGAGCAAAGTGTTTTTACAGTAGCTCAAATACGTGGAAATATGCCACTTGGAGGTGCAAATGTGGAATTTTTTTTGTTGAATTTCTCCACATTGGTGCAGTAAACATGCTTGATATTAAGTATACTTGTAGTCTTAGATGTGCAGAAGTCAAATATACCATTCATAGCCAGGAATTATTCAGCAATGTGTTTTTACAGTAGCTTAAACATAAGAAGGAAGGAATTATTGAGCAAAGTGCTTTTACAGTAGCTCAAATACGTGAAAATATGCCACTTGGAGGTACAAATGTGGATTTATTTTGTTAAATTTCTTCACATTGGTGCAGTAGAAATGCTTGATATTAAGTATACTTGTAGTCTTAGATGTGTAGAAGTCAAATATACCACCCATAGCCAGGAATTATTGAGCAAAGTGTTTTTACAGTAGCTCAAATACGTGAAAATATGCCACTTGGAGAATCAAATATAGAACTTTTATTGTTGAATTTCTCCACATTGGTGCAGTAAACATGCTTGATATTAAGTATACTTGTAGTCTTAGATGTGCAGAAGTCAAATATACCATTCATAGCCAGGAATTATTCAGCAATGTGTTTTTACAGTAGCTTAAACATAAGAAGGAAGGAATTATTGAGCAAAGTGCTTTTACAGTAGCTCAAATACGTGAAAATATGCCACTTGGAGGTACAAATGTGGATTTATTTTGTTAAATTTCTTCACATTGGTGCAGTAGAAATGCTTGATATTAAGTATACTTGTAGTCTTAGATGTGTAGAAGTCAAATATACCACCCATAGCCAGGAATTATTGAGCAAAGTGTTTTTACAGTAGCTCAAATACGTGGAAATATGCCACTTGGAGGTGCAAATGTGGATTTTTTTTGTTAAATTTCTCCACATTGGTGCAGTAGAAATGCTTGATATTAAGTATACTTGTAGTCTTAGATGTGTAGAAGTCAAATATACCACCCATAGCCAGGAATTATTGAGCAAAGTGTTTTTACAGTAGCTCAAATACGTGAAAATATGCCACTTGGAGAATCAAATATAGAACTTTTATTGTTGAATTTCTCCACATTGGTGCAGTAAACATGCTTGATATTAAGTATACTTGTAGTCTTAGATGTGCAGAAGTCAAATATACCATTCATAGCCAGGAATTATTCAGCAATGTGTTTTTACAGTAGCTTAAACATAAGAAGGAAGGAATTATTGAGCAAAGTGCTTTTACAGTAGCTCAAATACGTGAAAATATGCCACTTGGAGGTACAAATGTGGATTTATTTTGTTAAATTTCTTCACATTGGTGCAGTAGAAATGCTTGATATTAAGTATACTTGTAGTCTTAGATGTGTAGAAGTCAAATATACCACCCATAGCCAGGAATTATTGAGCAAAGTGTTTTTACAGTAGCTCAAATACGTGGAAATATGCCACTTGGAGGTGCAAATGTGGATTTTTTTTGTTAAATTTCTCCACATTGGTGCAGTAAACATGCTTGATATTAAGTATACTTGTAGTCTTAGATGTGTAGAAGTCAAATATACCACCCATAGCCAGGAATTATTGAGCAAAGTGTTTTTACAGTAGCTCAAATACGTGAAAATATGCCACTTGGAGAATCAAATATAGAACTTTTATTGTTGAATTTCTCCACATTGGTGCAGTAAACATGCTTGATATTAAGTATACTTGTAGTCTTAGATGTGCAGAAGTCAAATATACCATTCATAGCCAGGAATTATTCAGCAATGTGTTTTTACAGTAGCTTAAACATAAGAAGGAAGGAATTATTGAGCAAAGTGCTTTTACAGTAGCTCAAATACGTGAAAATATGCCACTTGGAGGTACAAATGTGGATTTATTTTGTTAAATTTCTTCACATTGGTGCAGTAGAAATGCTTGATATTAAGTATACTTGTAGTCTTAGATGTGTAGAAGTCAAATATACCACCCATAGCCAGGAATTATTGAGCAAAGTGTTTTTACAGTAGCTCAAATACGTGAAAATATGCCACTTGGAGAATCAAATATAGAACTTTTATTGTTAAATTTCTCCACATTGGTGCAGTAAACATGCTTGATATTAAGTATACTTGTAGTCTTAGATGTGCAGAAGTCAAATATACCATTCATAGCCAGGAATTATTCAGCAATGTGTTTTTACAGTAGCTTAAACATAAGAAGGAAGGAATTATTGAGCAAAGTGCTTTTACAGTAGCTCAAATACGTGAAAATATGCCACTTGGAGGTACAAATGTGGATTTATTTTGTTAAATTTCTTCACATTGGTGCAGTAGAAATGCTTGATATTAAGTATACTTGTAGTCTTAGATGTGTAGAAGTCAAATATACCACCCATAGCCAGGAATTATTGAGCAAAGTGTTTTTACAGTAGCTCAAATACGTGAAAATATGCCACTTGGAGAATCAAATATAGAACTTTTATTGTTGAATTTCTCCACATTGGTGCAGTAAACATGCTTGATATTAAGTATACTTGTAGTCTTAGATGTGCAGAAGTCAAATATACCATTCATAGCCAGGAATTATTCAGCAATGTGTTTTTACAGTAGCTTAAACATAAGAAGGAAGGAATTATTGAGCAAAGTGCTTTTACAGTAGCTCAAATACGTGAAAATATGCCACTTGGAGGTACAAATGTGGATTTATTTTGTTAAATTTCGTCACATTGGTGCAGTAAACATGCTTGATTTTAAGTATACTTGTAGTCTTAGATGTGTAGAAGTCAAATATACCACCCATAGCCAGGAATTATTGAGCAAAGTGTTTTTACAGTAGCTCAAATACGTGAAAATATGCCACTTGGAGAATCAAATATAGAACTTTTATTGTTGAATTTCTCCACATTGGTGCAGTAAACATGCTTGATATTAAGTATACTTGTAGTCTTAGATGTGCAGAAGTCAAATATACCATTCATAGCCAGGAATTATTCAGCAATGTGTTTTTACAGTAGCTTAAACATAAGAAGGAAGGAATTATTGAGCAAAGTGCTTTTACAGTAGCTCAAATACGTGAAAATATGCCACTTGGAGGTACAAATGTGGATTTATTTTGTTAAATTTCTTCACATTGGTGCAGTAAACATGCTTGATATTAAGTATACTTGTAGTCTTAGATGTGTAGAAGTCAAATATACCACCCATAGCCAGGAATTATTGAGCAAAGTGTTTTTACAGTAGCTCAAATACGTGAAAATATGCCACTTGGAGAATCAAATATAGAACTTTTATTGTTGAATTTCTCCACATTGGTGCAGTAAACATGCTTGATATTAAGTATACTTGTAGTCTTAGATGTGCAGAAGTCAAATATACCATTCATAGCCAGGAATTATTCAGCAATGTGTTTTTACAGTAGCTTAAACATAAGAAGGAAGGAATTATTGAGCAAAGTGCTTTTACAGTAGCTCAAATACGTGAAAATATGCCACTTGGAGGTACAAATGTGGATTTATTTTGTTAAATTTCTTCACATTGGTGCAGTAGAAATGCTTGATATTAAGTATACTTGTAGTCTTAGATGTGTAGAAGTCAAATATACCACCCATAGCCAGGAATTATTGAGCAAAGTGTTTTTACAGTAGCTCAAATACGTGGAAATATGCCACTTGGAGGTGCAAATGTGGATTTTTTTTGTTAAATTTCTCCACATTGGTGCAGTAAAAATGCTTGATATTAAGTATACTTGTAGTCTTAGATGTGTAGAAGTCAAATATACCACCCATAGCCAGGAATTATTGAGCAAAGTGTTTTTACAGTAGCTCAAATACGTGAAAATATGCCACTTGGAGGTACAATTGTGGATTTCTTTTTGTTAAATTTCGCCACATTGGTGCAGTAAACATGCTTGATTTTAAGTATACTTGTAGTCTTAGATGTGTAGAAGTCAAATATACCACCCATAGCCAGTAATTATTCAGCAATGTGTTTTTACAGCACATGAAATATAAGAAAACATGCAATCTGCAGGTATAATTATGGGACTTTTATTTTGGCATTTCTCCACATTGGTGCACTAAAAAAAAAACACATTAAGTGTTTATTATTCATCATGGGAACCACTTTAATGTAACATTTTATTTGAAATGTAGGCTCGATATACAGCTCACTGTTCTTAAAACTTTTAATTTGAAAAACGCAAGTAAATACGCTGTTTTTCCGCATTTACCATAATGCTGAGAATAC